>JAQFZM010001603.1:0-17357 GCA_034695785.1 Galumna obvia | reverse complement strand
GGTTAAAGATTTCGGGAGGAATAGACTTAATATTTCACTTAAATAAATAACAAGAGCATTATCACTCTGCTATTGAGGAGTTCCCACTGATTGCACAGTCATTTAGTTCACTATAACTATATTGAAGTGTAAATTATATATAATTTTTTTGTTCACATTTTTTTCTCTATCCTTTTCTTTCTTGTCTTTCCCGTCACCGGAAACTGGAAGGGGAGGACTGACCAGAATAATGATATTAGCATTTAATGGTCTGAGCTATGGTGTCATTGAGTGCACACACGAAAGGTCTGACTCGAGTGACAGACAGAATATAAGATACTATTAATGAGAAACTGTTATGAAAAAAGAGGACATGAATTGCATTCTTTCTCTTCATTAGAGGACAGGACTCAACAAAACAAAAAAATAAAAAACATATTAAATATATTTTCATTTCAATTGTATTCTTGCAAATAATGCCTTTCTTTTCAACTCATTTTTCTAATGCTTTGAACTAAGATTTCAATTAAATTAAATCCAAAGCAAATGATATAAATATAATAAATTCAAATGAGTTGGGTTTCAGTGAAAACCGCTTTCCTCGGAGTGTTAGTGTTAAGCCTATTATTTGACCCTCTCTTTAATCGAGATATAAGTCTATTATATAAGACTCAGTTATATATAAATAAATTTTTAAGTAATAGAATCTTAAATAAATAATTTTTATGTTATTCAAAGTCGAGCACTAAATAACTGTTATTATTATTATTTAATTTTGGTTGACTTGGATTTGGCTTTTAATATGTAGTGGTGTTCCTCTTAAATGGTGTTAGAATTAATTCTGAGTTAACTTTGAGGCAACGGTTTAAATGTTCTTATAATTGGTGTTAATTTTTGTTCATTTTTTTATAAACTAAGAATCAGTAGTTTTTTAGCCACTATTTGTTATTCAAGACAAGTATGACATCAGAGAACACAAACCTCTGTACAAATAGCCATAAAATTAGGTCAGTGTTCGGGTGGACCGCCATTTGAGGCTATGCCGCTGTCGTTTCAATAAAGTTGTGTTTAATTTTATAATTGAAATAATTTTTCACTCATTAGTCAGTTGTTATGAATATTTAGTTCAAACGAATTGTTATATAGTTTTGAAGCCAAAGGAATGTTAAAAATGTCGAAATATTTGAGTGATATTTGCCTTAAAAATAATTTCAAAACAATTTTTAACCATATTTTCTAAAAATCAGAGACACTGTGTTTCGGGAGTGGCTCTCAAAATGTATTGAAAGATAATTCTGGACTTCTTTTTCTTGTGTTACTATCCTTAAGATCAGAGCTTAGGGCCAGACCTCATACAAAAGAAAATTGTTTAACTCTCAGAAAGAGGTCATAACTGTTATAAGCGTGAAATCGTTTACAATATATTTATTCTCAAATTTCTATTATATTTCTATTATTTTTATTTATAATTTTATTGATCACAGAATTCACGACTTATTCCTATTTATAACTATCGACTCACGACTCGAATTGTTTGTTAAACATTTCTTTCTTATGAAATACTGTTTTATAACTATTTTTAGCCAATAATATTGTCGGAGACAATTATTAGATTATCTAGATAACTCATATATGCCTCACATGTTATATTGATGAGTGAAAAGTGAACCAGAACTATTTTGAAATAGTGTATTAGTTCAATATTCGATTGTATTATCAAAAGTCAACCGTATTTTCCGGTGTAATCAATGCAAACTAATTACCAAGGGCATTTCTTAGCCACTTACCAACTCAAACATTGAATTGTAAACTTTAGCAAGCTCAATTTAATTACTTAAATGCAAATCTCATGTCTTTTAAAAATCTAAACATAACTTCAATTAAAGCAATGAATGCATTCTATTAGAAGATAGAAATCCTGGAGTTAATATCCTGGTTATTCCATGACGGCTTATATAAGAGTATAGCCATAAAAGATGAGATGAAATGATGTTTTGAGTCATCCATTTATTTCTCAATTTACGTGTAATATAAGAATCTGTGATTCTCTCAGCGATTACTTCATTCAGTTTAGTCGCTATTATATTATTTATCCGAAGCCGTGTCTTATTCTGTGCGCCCAAAAGGTTTTAGTGAAGCTAAAGCTCTGGCTCAGCCTCTCCACGATATAATGTTGAGTTTTGAGAAGAAGATATGATATGATAACCACTTATTTTCCATAAAACTTGTTATTAGTTTTATTCGCCATTATTTTAAAGCAATGGTCTCTTTGGGTATGAATTTAGTATAAAATTATAGCTATTTTGATACAAAAGACACGATAAGGGAGAGGGAGGGAGAGAGAGAGAGAGAGAAAGAGAGAATATATATTAAGAAGATATGCATTTTTGAAATGATTTTGATGTTCAAATCATTGAATAATTTACAGTTGACTTCAAATCCCTTTTGAGACATTTTTTGTTATTTATTTAAAAAGATATGGAATTTATTTTTCTTTTTTTTAATTTTATTCAATGAATGACTCTTTTTATAAAATATGTGTTTAGAATAAATGAAAGAAATTTCTTCTTTCAATTTAGTTACTATAAAAGCTATTTAATCGATGATTTTATTTTTAGACTTGGTAATATTTGCTCAAGTGAAATTTATTCAGCTTTTGTCTTTAGTTTATTATTGATTCTTTTTAGTAAACAATTTTCTTGAATTCATTACTTTTCTTATAATTAATTAAATTCTTCTTAATTATAGTCTTTATTATATTTGAATATATTCTCAATTTATCTGATTTTTATTATATTCACATTTAATTGATTTTAGAATTTTATTTGAATAGCAATTTAAAATGAGCAAGGTGTTTCAAAATTAAGAATATATATATTTAATATTTATTTTTATTTTAATTTATTTCTATATAAATACTGGGTAATTTTTTCTAGATAATTATCTAGTATAATTAATTTCTTGTAAAATATATTTTATTTGTCTATCTTGCTCATTTCAAAGCGGATTTCCAATGAACCAGATGAGCTTTTTCCATTGAAATTGAATTTTTAATTTTTATATCGCGTGCGAATAATTTATTCAGTTTATTAGTGCACAGAATTCCGCACAGAATATAATGATCTGAAAAATATATGCAATGTTTTTATTTTTTGATATTCACTTATAATATGAATTACATTAGAATTGTATTCATTTATAATATTAGAGACAATTTCTTATATTAGAGACAAACTCTAATAAAAATCTATTATTATTCCGGTGTTTATTATATGTTCATTGAGAGAATTTATTCTGAAAAATGTACATGATTCATTTCATATATCATATGAAACAATTGTTAAAATGAGCTTTCAGTGAATTACAAGATGAATATACTATATATTATATTCTCACTAATTATGTGACAATAAATTAATGGCTTTATTATTAAAAACACATTAAATTTAGTGTCTCTTATTATGACATTACTTTTATTGCATTCTCTCTCTCTCTCTCTCTCTCTCTCTCTCTCTCTCTCTCTCTCTCCAACACAGAATAAGTGATAAAACCAGTGATAGACTTATTAATAAGTTATTAATTAAAGTGTGTTAAGAGAATTAGGATTATAAAAGTTTTGACACTTTTTCACAGCCTTTGTTTAGTGTCTTATATCTTGTTAAGAGTTATATGTCAGAACTGTACAGGTACTTATAAATTTGCTTGTTATAATAATAATAAAAGTTAACAAGTTTCAAAATATCTATTTCATTGTTTAACTATTTTTAAAATTTATTTTATTTGTTATTTGCTTTAGATTTTCAAATATATTTCATAAAATTTTATTTACTATAAAATGCTTTTATATACTTTTTATAGACTTGAAATTTATCCTGGTAAATTTCCATTTGAAAGATGAGAAAAATTTAATTTAAAATTTTCTATTAAAGTGTCTCCAATGAAATGTATTTATTAAGGGATGAGAAGTGAATTTTTTAGAGGTCTTTCCAAACACTATTGATGTGTCAAAGAAAAGGCTTTTTAATTGAAAATTCAATCATAAGTTATGTTTGTTTTGTTGTAATCGTTTCTACGCTTAAGGAAACAAAACTCAAAATTCAAGATAACTCTTATCTATAGAATAGTAAAGAATAGTTAAGAGTTGAGGAAAAGAATGAAAAAGTGATTTATTTGTCATTATATTCGTTGAGATAACTAATCAATTGAGAGAATCTGCGATCAAATAGTTTTAAGACCTAAAAGATTTGATTAATTATTGTATGAAATTTCATAAATTCTTTTCAAAAGTCTTAGAATCCATTTATGTTTTTTTAGGTCACAATCCATTGAACACCATATCTAAGGCACAGGACTTTTTTGTGTGAGTGAAGAATACCATAGATTTCTTGATGGTGTTGTGCACTGTTGTCAAATGTGTGGCTCTACTCTCGTCTCCATACAGTTCTCATATGATTTGATTCAAACGTCTCTTACTTTGAATTCTGTGTCACATTATTTGAGCTCAGAATCATACGATACGAACCTCTCTCTCGTCTCTGTCCGTACGATAAGAGCAACTGAAGGCTGAACTCAGAATAAAAATAAAATTGTATTTCTTTTGATTCACAATTCAATAACACTGTGTCTGATGTGAACTGATCTGAACACTGAACGGAACGATCAGATCATCAGTAAATTGTTTGAAGACATTTTTTGAGAGACAGAATCAAATACGAAAGGAAGGCCTTCCTATTGGAGCCAAATATAAGTCATTTTAGTCATTAACTAACGACTCGGACCTCAAATAAAGTAAGAAAAGACTTTTTTACTACTTTTTTGAGCTCAACTTTTCTCTGATTGAACTGAAAGAAAATTACGGATAAAATTCGGTAATTTGTCTCTAATTCTGAGTTATATCGGAGTACAAGAAAAATGAGTTTAAATTATTTTTGAAAATTAGGAAAGAAATAGAAGTAAAGCGAAAAAAATAAAAAAATAAATAGATTTCATGAATTCTTTGGTCAAATAAAATAAAGAAAAACCCGTTTTTCTTAGAAATCGTATTCAATTCTGGAGTAGTTTTGCGTCCGATTAATGTGTTCTTGAAATACAACTTAATGTTTATCTAAAGCTCTTTCTATACATAAGAAGTAAAGAGAAAAAAAATGTATTAAAACGTATGCTTTTCAGTGTATTTGTGGTCATATTTTTTTCGAGTGGGTGTCGGCCCTAAACATTACCGTAAAATCAGTTTTTTCAACTTTGTTTTTTATTAGCATGCTTATCTTATTTATTTAAGGCAAGGTTCTTAATCAAATTGATATGGTATATTTTACCATACCTTCATCTTCTTGTAAAATGATCCCGAGCCTAAATTAAGCTATTTTGCTGATCCTTTACTCTGATTATTCAATCAAGATTATTTTGTTTGATAGTTTCAAATAATCATTAGGGGTTACCTTATTTGGTCAACAATTTAAGTAATATTATAATTTGTTAAGTTGCTTGTTTAATGTTTTATGGTGATAGCTATGTCAAAAGTAGCAAGTTAAAGTTGACTTTTATTACTTAATTTATTGTTAAAAAGTTGAAAAAACTTATAAAAAATACAGACTTCCTTATAGTGCAAAGACATGCATCTAATGAAGGGTAAATACGGTATATTTTAACCACTAAACGACTTTTCTTGAAAAGAGTCTAATCTTTGATTTGTGGCATTAAATCTCTGAAAATTGACCTCAACTTTGAATTTAAAGTATTTATATTAAATGGGAAAAACTGTATTACACTCGGAATACAAATTTCCTAAAAGTCTTTCAAATGCGATAACGAATTGAAAATTTATTTCATAGATATGTATAAAAAGCTTCGCATAAATTTTGTCTTTTTTTCATAGATAACAGACAACTTATTCCTCGTTCATTCATATATATGTAGTTAATTTACTTAATAATCTTTGAGTAAAGTCTACTGTAAAACATAGAAAATGCATTTTATAGAATCTATGGGTTCTTATATTACAATATATATTAAGGTTTTATAGAGAAGAGAAGAGAATATTTTTGATTCAATTTTTTTGTGCAAAAAAAACATTTCTTTATTAGAAAAGATATTTTGTTCGGATATTTTGATTAATGATCCGATCGTTTTTCACGATTAACTGCTGGATGAGATTAGTTTCGATGAAGGATGTGCTCAATATTTCAGTAATCGAGAAGTTTTTAACCGTTAGATTTGATCAGAATTGGAGACATTTTTCTTTTTTTCAACATTTATTTTAAAGTTATTTAAAAGTTACCAAGGTGCTTCTTAACTCTAGTTTTAAGGTAGAATGTTGCCTGATAATATTTTTTTTCTTTGAAATTTTTACCTTGTAAATAAATTATTTTCAATTAATTTTGATTCTAGGTATAAAAGTAAAAAGTTATCATGATAATATATAGTTGTGTGTTGCCTGAAAATTGGTCTAGGATCTTTTTTATTTTATCTTTTTTTCAATTTAATAGTTTCTTTTTAAAAGTCCATTTCATGGATGAAATTTTAGTGTGACTTTTGAGACTTATTTCAAACACAATTCCTGAGTCATAGTATCAAACATTTCTTACGATAAGAGTCTTTATTATGAATTTTATTCCAATTCCTTATCTAAAAGTTATTTCTTCTATTGTTTCGCATACTTTTATCAGTGATTTGATAATTCTGTGCTTCACTTTAGTGGCAATTCTTTGATTTCCCTGAAAATATTGCACAGAATTTCTATTTTGTTATCATATCTATCAAAGAAATCCCATTTCTTGCCATCCATTGAATGCATATAAAACTTTGGTTTTTGTTTTACTGATAATAAGAGAAAAGGTTTTCTCAGATATTTTCTTTCGATTTGGTAGAGGGAGAGAGAGAGAGAGGGAGAGAGAGAGAGAGAGAGAGAGAGAGAGAGAGAGAGAATTGAGAATTGAGCGTAAAATTGATTGCAAATTGATTTTTACTATAAAAATGAGTTTAATTAAAAAATGGCTTAAATTAAAGTTCACTTGAGTTGAGTTGAATTGAGTTTTCAATTTCTTTCATTTATTTTTTTTTCTTTCAATTTCTTAAGCCTTAAGTTTATTATTCCGGTAATAAAAGAGTGTATTTTTATTTTCTCCTTTTCATTGAAGAAATATAAGTGAAAGCAATCTATAAATTTACAAAAGAAAATATAGTTCTCTCTCTCTCGCCCTCACTCTCTCCCTTTCCCTCCCTTTTCTCTTGATTTTGATGTGTATTTAGGAAATAGAGTTTTTGGTCGAAAACATTTTCTCAATAAAGAGATTTTCGGTTCAATTTTGTCGACTTTTTTTCTTCACTCGCAGTTAAATATGGAATACAAGTGTTGTTTGAGTGAATCCATTGACTCAAATGAAAGTTTTTTATAAAAAAAAATTATTATTAAACTTAAAATTAGTTCTCATAAGAATCACAACTCCTATAGTAAACACCATTACACATACTCAGGTTATTAACCGAAAAGCCATGAGTTTTTACTGTAATTTTATATTCAAATTAATTTCTCTGTTCTTTTCAATTGAATTTAATATTATTTTTAGAGTAAAGTAATAGAAATTTTGAGCAAAACTTTTGATATAATTTAATTAGATTATAGTCATTCCATTCTCTGGTTTATATAATAATGACCAAGGTGTCTTTTTTCTCCGGGTTATCTTTGAGGGTAGCATTAATTCTGTACTCAATTATGACTAAATGAGAGAATTATTATCTCTTTTTGTTTAATAAAATTAATTCAAATTCTTTGCAAAATAAAAATCCAATTAATTGTATAGTGTATTGGATTAAGGGATGGCCAGAGGGCAACACTTAAACACTCATTATATAGAATGTAATTAATTTCTAGTTAAAAATATACCTAAAAATATAACATTCTAACGTTTCCTTCTTTTAAATGTTTTACCAAGCTTATTATTTTGTTGTAAACGTATTATAGAGGATAGAATTATTGCTCATCTCTGTATTAATTACGTTATAAATGGTTGTCTCATTTAATATATAGTTTTGTCACTGAATTTGAGTAATTTCTGGAGAAAAACTTTTTGAAAACACAGAATAAGTTTCTCTAAAAGTAAAGTATTTAATCAAAAATAATGATATATTTTTTCGTTCATTCAATTATTGCTCAAAAATTTTGATTAATTTTAGTTTTAGTTAAAAAACTTTTCGGATACAATTAATAGCTTTTGGTATATGTTTTTGTTTATTTAAACTGAAATTTTTTGACGGATATTAATGACACAAAAGTTAATAAACTCTTTGTTTTCCTTAGGATTTCTTAACTGAATCTCTATTTTAATGACTTATTCAGTGAATACTTTTTGTTGTTTTTTCTTTTAAGTTATAATTGTTTTGAAAAGTTTTTATTTTACAGTAAAACCTCATTAATAGAACCATAGTATACGCTACTAAATTAAGCTCAATGTTTATTAAAAGAGGTTTGACTGTATTCAAATACTTTAAAATGAAAACCCAATTTTAAAATTAATTTTGTTTTTATTCCCCATTTTTAGTGAATATTTAATAAGTGTTTGATTAAGAGTTTTAATGCAATTAATTGCTAATAATGTGATCACTTTAATTGATATTTCAAATACTAGTCCTGAGTTTGGGCTCAAATTTCTTCGATAAGGATTTAATGGATTCCAAAGATTTTTAGAGAATTAGTCTTAATATTAAAAAATGTTTCGACACTTGAATTTAATATAAGTTTATTTCAATATATTTATGAATTTATTCATAACTTAAAACGAAATGAAATGCAATTTAAAGATCGAGAGATAAAAGCAATAAAAATCTTAGAATTTTTTCTTTTTGTCTACATTTTAGTTCTTAGATTTCATTAACTATTTTAACACAAATTCAATGCATTTTTCACTTAAATTCCAATAATAAGTGGATGTCTTACTCTTCAGATATAAATTACATTTCTTGTAGTCATTGGCAAAGAATTTTCACTGAATTTATTGCCATTAAATTCAGACAAATTAAACGATAGAAAAGCGTTTCTTTTGACTTAATTTTTTGTTGTTTTCATTTCACTTATCGCTAAAATGAATGGAATTTTTCAAAGTCTTAAGAGTTAAGACGTTTTTCACTCATCTTTTTCTTACTTCTAATGTAAAAAACGAGAGATTTTTGAATATATTTCTTGAAAAATGATTATTTGCTCAGACTTTTAGTGAAACTTTTTTTTCTTGTTTTTCCTTTACTTCTCGATATATTCTCTATTATTCAGAAGAGTTATACTCTTTTTAAGTTTATTGAAGAGAATATATTATTCATAATTATTTGTCTGAGAATTGTATTTGAAAATTGTTTCGCATCACTCATCCCATTCTATGTCCCTAATCTTATACCCAGAATATTTAGAAAACAATTTTTATTCATTCATTACTTGAAAGGAGAAGAGAAGAACAAAAAATATTTTACTTAAATATTATTTTCTTTAGTGTTTTGAGTATATGTTCCGCCCTTTTCTTGTCTTTACTTATAACTCATTTAATGTAGAGATTGAGTGAATAACACAAAAGAAAAGCTCTTCTAATAAATATTTGATTGAAATTTAAGACATAATAATAATCATATAAAATATAATTCAAATTTATTATTAGTATATCTTATTCTGAGTAATGGCTCCTAAGTTGCAAACAATATATTCATAGCTAAGAGTTGTAAAGAAAATTGAATGAAATATTGAAATACTTGTTATTTATATCAATGAAAGTCAACCAATGGTTCCATAAATTCTAAAATAAGAAATGAATTGTTTATTTCAATCAAACTCTTTAGATACAGAGCTCAGCATATTCTCTACGCCAGATATAAATGACTTTTGTGCTCTACTTTGAATAGACCTGTCTCTCTTTAGTGCTAAACATTTGAAAAATTATGTATTTTTTTCACTGAAAAAGTAAAATATTCTGTTCCGTAGAAATACACTTCAATACTGTGTTCACTACAAAACATAACAGAACTGTTTATTAAGGAAAACCTTTTAATATCATCAAAACAATGGATGCCTTTCATTACTCCAATTGTTTTATTACATAAAATCATAGTTTTTCAGCCATTTTTTCTCTCAACACATTAGTGGACAACAAAACACATAATTTTTTTTGATGTTCTCTTCATCACTGCATAAATCTCTTACTCTCTTCTCTGGAGTGGTTGTTAGCTCAGCATAAAACCATTTGTTGGATGCGTTTCATTGTCTATTATTAATACTCATTTATTTAAGTCATTATCATTACCAAGTACATATGTGTGTGCCCTTTTTCACATAATTAAATCTCCATGATTCAATTCACATGCCCTCATATATTCAACGTGATTGGTCTAGGTAAAATACCAGCTTAATATCTATTGATTAAAATTTAATTAAAAGTTGATATAAAAAGTTGATTCTATTATCAGTAATTTTCGCCCAAAAATTCATTTAGAAATTTACTAAATATTTAATTAATAAATATTTGAAAATTATCTTTTGATGTCCGCCACCGCCCACTCCCAACTCATATGACAAATAGTAGGCACACACCTAATAAAACTAATTATAATGACCTGCATAACTGTGAATTGCTGGTAGAGATTATCAGAAACAAAGTCTGTGTCCGTCCATTAATTAACTGGTGTTGAAAAACATATCAATATTTTCATTAAAACGTAGAATAAATTCACTGAAATTTAAGTATAATTTTCTGCGGATTTTACCATAAATTTCTTTATATTATTGATCAGTGAATGAGAAAAACTGAATTTCATATCCATTTCAATATTAATATCGATATTTCACTCAAACTTTGTCTGTAATCTCATATAAATCTTTAATCTGATTTAGCGTTGAATACGAAAACTATTGATTTTTCTCCTCGATATATACATCAAGCATTTAGTATTATATAATACTGAAGCACAGGAATTGCCTTTTCCTCTATTTTTTCGCCATATATGTTGTATATTTGTATATAAATATCTATATATTATATGTGAATATCGATTGAATATGGAATTAAGTGAATGACTGAAATTGTAGGCAAAACAACAACTGTTGGCCAAAAGTTGGCGAAGAATTATATAAGTTCTTCGTTTTGTTGATTATTTATTGGAAGCCATAGATCTATACATACTTTTATAGATCTATACATTATTTGCTCGAATGTGTCTCTAAACTAATGATATGATTACTACACATATCAATGACTACAAAAGACTCCAAATAAGAGTCAAATAAATAGGAGTCAAATAAATTGCTCACAATTGGAGAGGGAGAGAGAGAGAGAGAGAGAGAGAGAGAGAAATTCATTTGTGGTTTAAAATTTAATGACTACAGACATACAAATGTAGTATAAATTGAGAGGACAGGCATTAATTCAGAGATTAGTCTCATTTGAGATATAAAGAGAATGAATGCAATAATTTTAATGAAAATGAATTTTATATTCAAAAGTCTGTTATATTTGTTGTCTTGTTTTCGGAGGTAATTATCAAATGCTAGACAATTGAGACCTGAGCCTATTCTCAGACATCATTGGAAAAAGGAAATGGATCCCAGAATTATGGTATTAATTAAAAAGTGAATTATATATTATTTAAATTCATTCCTAAAACACATCCAAAAAACAAAATTTTTAAATAATTATTCGTCGTTTGAAAAGTTTATTACATTTTCTCGAAATAAAATTTATATTTAAATTATTAAATAAATTATAAATTCATGAAATCATTCATTAATTTGTCTTTTAGTTTGTTTACACATTTTGTTATCGAAATGAATATTAAATGAATTTAATAGTCGACAGAGAAATAATGTATTATTCAATAAATATATTTCTGTAGGTTTTTATCACTTTTACACTAAATATTCTGTTTAGGAATTAATTTTTAAATACGTTTCATCTTGTTAAATAGATTAAAGGCAACATTTTCATCTAAATAATGTACTAGGTTGTTATAATTTAGAGCTTATTTTCATTTAATATTTAACAAGCAGATTTAGGCACTTTATTTAATACCATTATAAAACACTGTTCTTGGTATTGTGAACAAATTGTGTTAAATTCAATTCTATGGGAAAACTATCTGTCATTTAAATAATCAAATGACTGATGACTGCAAATAAAGAGAATTAATTTTATATACAATTCAATGGAAAAAAAACACTTTTGAAAAGAGAGGATAAAGAAATGCAAATATAATTTACTCTTAATTATTGCATCGATAGGGCGTTTCTATGGAATTAATAGCAAGTCTAACACTAAAATCTAATAGATTATTTAATTTTCAATTAGATTTTTGTATGCTCATGCTAAAAATATTATACATTTCCTTTTTGTGTGCGAATTATACATAAAACGGAAGTTTATTTAATTAATCAGTGAATAAGTTGTAATAAAAATTTCAAAGTTAATAATACCAGTGCTGTTCACTCAGGGCTTTACTCCAGTGATGACTTTCCAGAATTAATACAAGAATTTGATTATTTGATTTTCAATTTTTATGAAAAGGAAGTTCAAGTTATTCTGTGCTGTCGGCCAATGACTCACTGAAATCCACCGGAAATTATCGGTGATTTCAATGCTAAATAAATGGACCTTGCACAAATTGATTACTGTTAATAATAAACTGAAAGTAAACTTTTTCTGATAAATACTTTTGTATTTTTTAGTATTAAATTTCAGAGAAATTTCCATTAAATTTCATTATTTTCTATTAAATGATTAAATTTCATTTAACAACACTTTATATACTCTTTAATAATAAATGAAATTCTTCTACGAATACATTATTTGTGTTGTAATAGTCGTATATTTTTCACATTATTTCTAAAACTGAGTGAATACTAATTTTTATTGTAATTCAGGTTTTATTTAGTTTTTATAATACAAATACTTTGTAACGCCAAAAGTGAATCGCGTGACTGAATGGCCATTCATTGAGTAATAATAATAATAAATATAATACTATTGATATCAATAATATAATATTACTTATTGTTATAGATATATATGAGAACAATATATTTCAATATTAGATTAGTTTTCAATTGAATGCAATACTTTTATTTATATCATTTGATGGATTAAATTAATTTCTGAGTCAATAATAATTCCTTTAGTAACTCATTATTGGATTTCCTCTTAAGATTGAAATTCTTGAGTGAAAATTGAATCCAGAATATACTCTCATTATTCTATGAAATCGATATTTTTCTTCGAAATACTAAAGGTTTTCCTACAATTGACTATAAAATATGTATGAGCAAGGTCCTCTAGAAAGAGTTTCATTTTTTATGAAACATATAAATGAGCTAGATAAAAGCTAAAAGCTACTTATGAATGCTTTCTAAATATTAATTATTTATTTTATTTATCTAATTCTTTTAAGATCATTTTGAATTATACCTTGATCATAAGCACTATTGATTTAATGAATACATTCACTATTTTTTGTTTATCTCATTTTCTCCTAATTTTCAGATGTTTTGCTTTCCATTGAAATAATAAAAATAATAATAAAGACTTCTCTTATTATCTTCTCATTAGTTGTTAGGTTTGAGGAAAAGATTTATAGCGTCTCTTCTCTAATGAAATGTATTTTAGCCTCTTTTTACCATTTCTTTATCTGACCAACAAATGGGCACTCCATAGATGAGAGACCACTTCTATTGAAGAAGATTTAGGGGAAAGAGTGATAAATAAACATAATTTGGTTAATTAAATGCCTCCTCTTTTATATAATATTGAGAACAGCATTCAATGAATACAATTGTGTTTTTAGATCTCAATCTATTGACACATATTTTTTTAACAACTCTCTCTCTCTCTCTCTCTCTCTCTCTCTCTCTCTCTCTCTCTCTCTCTCTCTCTCTCTCTCTCCTCTCCTTTTAAATGTCGAAATAATTTCAAGCTAAATTCTTATGAACCTTGCTAAATCCTAATATTATACCGAGTATAATCTTGTTAATTTTATTAAGTTGTTTACTTGAAATAAAATATCCTTGATAATATAGTAGACTTATATTTAGAAAAACATCTTGGCATTAAATTCTTATTGTTGAGAAACATATATTGAATTAATTATTGAATAAAACATAAATATTTATAACAGAATAATAATAATAATTGACTTAAATATACATATTTCGCATCGATTATCAATAATGAGCAAGGCAAGTTTAGGGGCGTAAAATCTGGGCTCAAATAAGTCTTATGGAAATGATTGCAAAATCAATAAAATACTAATTAAGAAATTAATGTCTTAATCATAGATTGGATTCAAATAAAATAATGGAAAGTCTTTTCCACTAATGAATACTTTGAGTCAAAAACGAATCATTGAATTACTGGAAAGGAATCGATTTTTCTTATTCTGTGTTTTATTTTCTTATTCTCTTCTCTTCGATAGTACTCATGAAAATTCGTTACCAAAATGAGTAACTATTTTCTTGGCTATAATTCATCGATTGTGTCGAGGCTAATGTATTGGGTGAATAGCCAGAGATGGTATTCCCAACGCTAATTGAAATTTAAACACTCATTTGCAAGAGTATATCACTAGTATTACTGATTTCAAATGTTTTTCAAACAAATTCCAATTAAAACACATTTTTGTCGTTAAAACTGAGAACCAAAACCCAAACCTTTGAGACAATCATTGATTTGAGAATTTACTCATTTATCAGATTTTTATCTTTTTTTTTCTTTTCAGATATTTTTGATTTCAACCCAAAACAATTTGAATTTTAAATTTTACTTTAACTTTATAGCTTGAGACTGGTGTGAGCAAGGTAGAATTCTAATGAATTTAAATGAAGTGTTTATTATAATTTATAATAATATGTGAAAGTTTATCTAAAATATTGTTCTTGTATAATTTCAAACTAGCATGCAATATTTACTTTTAAGACAGAGTTGAGTTAAAACAAAACTTGCGTTAAGAGTGATCTTGTTCGTGCTCTATCGTGTTTATCAAATGTTAAGGTAATTGATATTCAATGGAAGGGCATTTCAATGAAATGCTGTCAAAAACCTAATGTAAGCAAAAGAGAAAAACGGTATAAAAGTTAGGAAATAAAAAAAAACATAAAAATATTATAAATATAAAATACTATCAAATAATTCACTTAAAGTTTAAATTTATAATTCATTAATCAATTGATAATAGGATTGGAATTTAGTGTTTATTTTTTCCAATGAAATAAATTGCAAGATAATGAGCAATGATTATATGGTGAAGGCTATCCTTTCCACTCTAATCAACGAATTTGGTTACTAAACTTGCAAAACATCATCACTGGTTGAGTCATTTATTAGTAAAACTTATGCCAATCAACGGAAAACAGTTTTTTCTTTGCAATAAATCAATGAATGAAATCATTTAGAAATTGTTTTTATAATTAAAATTAATGTTTGAAATAATAAACATTTGAATACAAGTGTTTATATTTTCAGTGTCTGTACCCTAAACTTTAACCCCGGTGCTAAATCTAACCGTCAAAATCAGTGTCTCACCCATAGCATAGCACAGGCTTCTTGTGCTCATGTCATGTTGAGCCAATGGCAGCGCTCTGGTAGGGGAACGGCTGCTTATAATGAAGAGTTTCAAACACTGGTAACAGAGCACCGGCTTTTCTCTTAGGGTTAGTCTCGTTCTCGTATACAATAGTAATACCAGAGCTGTTGTCGAGCGGCAGCTGACTATCGGCTCATATGCTGTGCTGTTGATGTGAAGTGAAGCACAACTCGTCGGACCAGTTCTTAAGAGTTGCCTTCAAATCAAAAACTTTGGATTTTGTTTTGCTCTTCACTGAAGAGTATATTTTGTGACTAAAAAAAAGTTTTAATGAATTATAATTTTTAAGACTTAATTTATTAAAAACTTGTTGACGGAGTGGTTGACATCACGTGTTGTGCGTAAAGTATTGGCAATAAAGCGCGTGTTTTTAGTACATTATTCATTGAAAGGTGAAAAACTGAAAACTTTCCTCAAAAAACGGATTTTAAATTCAAATCAAAACTGTATTTAAAGAGAGATTTGAATACATTTTACTGAAAAGTTTTAGTAAAATATTTGACGTTTGAATTAAAATTTAAATTACATTAATTGGTGTTTTCTGAAAGCTCACCCTTCAAACAATTTGACATAACTGTGCCTGATTAGTGAACGTTTTGTACCAAGGGAAATTGTTGTCAGTTGAAAAGGTAAGTCGAGAATTACAGCAAACATTCCTTAATTTTATAGCAAATGTTTGCATAAATTAATAGTCAATTATTTTTGCCTTCAATTCATTTGAAATACATTTGACAGCATTTCTGTTATTAATTTTTTGATATCAAATTTAATGAATTTTTAAACAACAATTTAATTTAACTATCAATTGATAGGTAATTCTCAACGAATTTTCCAGAAATTTATATTCATTTTTAATATAAAAATATTTTCGTTGAAGCTCTTGGTATTTAAATAATTAGCCTGGCCAAATATTTGATGTATAATAAATTCTATAGAGAATTATAACGGGATTTTACTGTATTTTAAATTATTTATACATTGAAATCACTTTTTAAAAATGCCTGAATTTTATTAAAGGGTTAATTTGGAATTTAAATTGAAGCAAGTTGCTTTTAAAATACTTACAAATGATTAAAGTCTTTTCACTGATAAAAGTAAATAACTTTCATTTTTGCACTAATCTTTAAATTGCTTGTTTATTTGAAAATGTTGCTAGATTAGAGCCATTCTAATGTATCGAGCATTTGAGCCTCGAATAAATTGTCGAAACATTTGATCGTAAAAACCTTTTCTTCAGATAAAATAAAATTGAGTTTTGATTCAGAGAACAGAATATCATTCAATAAATCAGTAAAAATGGTCTGAAAATTGTCTTAAAACGTGTTTTAATCATTAAATTTAAGTAAAAATTTTAAAATCAATTTTAAATGACATTAAAGAAAATAAAATTTAAGATAAAAATTATGATTAAAAACTGTATTTTTAATGAAGAAAAACATCATTTGATTTAATGGTAAACTTGAAAAAAATACTTCTTTTACTTCATTCAGAGCTCTTGACTCTTGATATGCGTGGGTGACAGGGATTGGCTCACCTTTTCTTCAATGAAATATATGTCTCACTTCACTATTCAGAGGACAGAATAAAATAAAAATATGAAGTTTTGATTTATTGCCAGAATATTTAATTCAGAGATTATTTTGAAAAATCAATTATATTTGACTTCAAATTTAATAATAAATAAAATGAATTATTTATTCTTTTGGTTAAAGATTTCGGGAGGAATAGACTTAATATTTCACTTAAATAAATAACAAGAGCATTATCACTCTGCTATTGAG
>JAQFZM010001602.1:0-17362 GCA_034695785.1 Galumna obvia | reverse complement strand
TTTTAAAAGAAAAGGAAACAAAAACTAATTATTTAGTAACTCTTAATGCGATTAAATATTCATCAAATTGTTTATTAAATGAGAAAAGCTCTGAAAAGAGTACTCTATGCTAATAGAGTTTTTAATAATTTCGATCACAATTATTAAATAAATCTCAGATTAAAGGTAAACTCAATTTTCAAAAGCATTCAATAAACTTTTACAATGAGAAATAAGTAATGAGTAGTAAGTAGTGAGAAGTCTGAGCGTAGAGGCGGAACGCAAATGCATTTAATGTAAACAATTTTTTTCTTATATAATCTATTCTTTGATATGAAATGTCGGTGAGAACTGATTCAAAGTGGACTAAATTAGACAAATGTATGTTTTACTGCTATAACAAATAAATTAATTTTGGGTACATCTCTATGTGTGTGTCCACAATCTCTATATATTTGAATTTAATGACGTCTCATATCTCAATCATATTAAGTTTTAATCTTCAACTCAATGGCATTGACGTCATTGACTGCATTGACGCCACTTTACTTAACTTTACTTTATTTAAGTTTGCATTTTTTGTTTGAGCGATGAGTTGGCAAAACAGTTGTCTAAAACGGTTGGTTCAGAAAATTGGCTAAACATTAAATTTAAGGGCCCGTTATATCATACCCAACTCTCACTCTATGAGTTATAAGTCTAGCACATATTTATTGCAAAATCAAACACGAATTCATAATATCAGAGATATTTATTCCAATAGAAGGCAATCGAATTCCCGTCTGAATGGTGTCTGACTCGTGATATTCCACGTTTAGGGGAGAGGTCTGAGTGGATCATCAATTCAATGGTATTGTGAGTGCGGTGTGTCTTATGTTATGTTAAAATTCAACTTATGATCCATAGAATACATATAAATAATAAAAATAGAGTTCAGCTGCAAATCCAAAGGAACAGTGAAACGGACAGAAGTGGCACTACTTATCACTGATGAGTAGAGAAGAGGAAAATGTATTTTATTTATATTTTATTGTAATGTTATTGTTTTGTAATAAATTTTTGCGTTTCTTTTGCAATGAATTTCATAGATTTGTTTTCTACGCTTGACTTGACTTTTGGTTTGGTTTCAAAACATAAATAAAATGATTTCTCGTTAGAGACAGTAATAGACAATAAGTCTACTAAACACTGAATTATTGAATAAAATAGTGGTTCGTATTATTGGAATTATTTCTTGGAATAAACACTTCTGAAGAGGAATAAAGTTATTTATATTTTATTTGATAATATCAGTGGAAATCTTTTATTATATGCCGTTATTACAGAACCGTTGATGTCATTCACATCTATTTTATTTGAATACCAGTTCTCTGTTTGACTCAAAGTATGAATGAATGAACGGAAAAAATGTAACTATAAATATATAATAAAAATAGTAATAATATTGAAATAAACTTCTAAAGAGTTATAATAAAGCACTTCTTATTTATGAATATTTGCAGAGCAGAGAACTGGCGGTTTTGTACTGTTTTGTGTGATGGCCTTTCCTAGACTTTCATATGTTATTCTGTGCTTAGATTCTAGTTTTGTACACATAATGGAAAGCAAAGAATGTCAATCAAAAGTAGTGAACACATCATTTAACTGAACCGCACAGAGAGTCACAATCGTCTCAATAAAATGCGATGAAAGAGAAGGTCTGTTCTTAAGAGACGGACCGACAAAATATATGTATGGAAACAGTGTTTCGCTTTACAATTCTCGCTATTTTTCTTTCATTCACTTCTTTTTCAATAGCCTTTTGTACAGAAATCATAAGACTGTTTTGGGTTCACTTTTGCTACATATCAATAGCACAGTCTCCCAGTTATGACCCAAAACTGTATTCATCTGTTCGTTCGCCATTAAATCTATCAAAACTTCAAATGATTTTGATTTCAGAGATATTTAGAAATTTCTGTTAATTAGAGGCAAAAGTTGTTTAATTTTCTTCACATAAAATATGTTTTTCAGGTCTGGATTTGAAGTCAATGAGCAGTAAATGGTTATGAATTTTGCAAAACATCGGTTCACTTCTGAAAAGAGCGAGAATTCAATGTTAAACGCGATAATAGTTTCGTGATTTGAGAGTATATACGCTATTAATATATAATTCACAACTGAGAGAAAAATGCCTCCGGACTTGAAATTCTTGGGCACAGACTTTTGGGGTCTGCCCCTGACTTTGTCTCTCTCTCTCTCTCTCTCTCTCTCTCTCTCTCTCTCTCTCCACGTCTTTTGATTGAGTTTGAGCTAACTTTTAGTTGTGTCGCCTTTTATTGAACTGTTCGAAGAAAGAGAGTGTTCGGTAAAATAAGTTTCAAAAAAATATGAATTATAACTCGTTTTCTCATTTTGTAAGGTCTGCCACTGACAGCACAACCTATTAAGACCTGTAGTTAATACCTTTGTAGACAAGCGTTTAAAAAGTTTTCTTTTTTTTCATGAAAAGAAAAATACGTTCAAAAGAATAATAAATAAACTGCTCTTAAATATAAGGTTTGCGGGAATTGTCGGCCAAAACAATTGGTCTGCTTTTGAAAAAAGCTATTCATTAACTTTGACTCATATTTTAAAGTAGTTTTTTCTCTTTTCTTTTGAAAACACAATGACTTATAAACAATAATAGAATATTGAATAATAATATTAGAAATCAATTTATTTTCTGTCGACTAATCATTTGAAGTTAAAATAATAAATTGAAAAATACTCTATAATTAAATCTATATATTTTTGCTTCTTATCATTAGCACAGGTATAGTAGTAGTGATAATACTTTCAAAGAGAGTGTAGAAACTATAGATCAATAAAAGAGGATTTATTTTGAAGTGCACTCAAAGTAAAAAATAGAAGTAATTCGTGATTCCGAAGCAGTTTTTCTTGAGATCGGGTTAAGCAAAATGTTAGCGAAAATGTTTTTAAGCCTCTTATGGGTGTTAACAACGAATTTAATTCTCTGTTTTACTGAAAAAAAGTCAAAAACTATTCGCCAAAACAAAAACTCGTCTTTTATTGAATAAATCCTTCTTTTTGTTGGCTATTATTTCTTAAACAGAATTGACATCAATTAAAGGATTTCATTCCATATTTACTTAAATTCTTTGAACAATATTTCTTTATTATTAAATTCAAGAGATGTACTCATAAATTATTTAAGTGAACAAGACATAAATCCCATTATTTCAAGACATTTCAATCCTAATAAGAATGTGTTTAGTATTGATTCAGTTTTTCGTTAATTTTTTCGAATTACTAACGCTTTTATGTCTGAATCACTTATAGTTCAAACATTAAAAGTTGATTAAATGAAAAATGCGATAAATTTCTCACAAAACTTAAACGTAACTTAATTACAGTCTTTGATATTTGCAGGATATTTATACGACAGTTAAGACAAGGTTTACGATAATTGAAAGTTTTTTTGTTAAGATTTAGTTCAGTTTTATTAAAAACGCTTCAATGGTTTGCATAAATTGGCGATAATTTAATGATGCTCAGGGCCATATTTGGCTCAACCTTCTTTGTCGCCCTTTAATGAGGTCTAAGAGCTTAAAGCAAATCAGTTGCGAATTAGAAAACTTCCTTCAATTTTTTGCCAACAATTTAGTCATTTTATAGTTTATGTCAACTTATCGTGAATTTGAAAAAAAGTTAAATTGAATTCACTTTCTTTTGTAATCAATAGTCGCCTAAAAGACTGACAGATATTTAACAGTTATATACGTGACTAAACTTTAATAGATTTATTTAGTAATAGTTTATTTCAATTAAGAATTAGTCGATAATTATGTCTATTGAGAGAAGAAATGAGAAAATAAGTAAAAATAAATTTCTCTGTTTTCTCACGAATTTCTCTCATTCTGTTTGAAAGGAACTGATTTTAGAACCAAATTGTGATCAAAAGTGATTATATAAGAAAAATTTATTCGATAAATAGTTTATTTAATTTTATAAACTATTGGGAAAAGAGAAAAACAAAACAAATTTAATGCCATAAATGATTGCTATTAAACAAACAGCAAACGATAGTTAAAGACAAGCATTGGATTAGTTATCAAATGTTTATAAACGAGTCGTTAATTTATTTATAAACAATTAGACTCTGTTTTGGCATTTGTTTGTCTCAACTCAAGAATCGGATAATTAGTGAGAAGTCAGCATAAAAGCTGATCTTTCGGCTCATCTCTGGCTGTGATTTGGAGTGTATATTATGTGCGCGAAAGTGAAACCTCAAGAACTGCTCTTTAACTCAGATGTCACTGTCATTGAGATAAGAAATCAGTGATAAGACTGTCTGATGAAATATATGTAATATAACACGATTTGGGGATTTTCGGCAGACTTTATGTCAACAGTAATAGTCTATCATATCAGACATCACTATTAGGAATGTCTTCTCGTGAGTATAGACTAACTTCACTTCGATAATAGTCTTATCCGATAATATATTCAAAGGTTAAAATATTTTTCAAGTATTGAGTTTTTCTTAAAATTATAATCGATAACAAACAAGTTTAGTTTATTTTAACATCACATCAGTTAATAATCTGGAAAACAAAAACTAAACAAAAACTAAACCAAAACTAAATGACCAAAAATATGTATTTTAATAAGGATTTCGTGTAAAAAGTCATTAATTTTATCTTTAAAATTGTTATTTAAATATTGATATCTTTAAATATCTTTTAAACTACTAAAGATGTCTATCAATCGATTATTTATTTGAAAAACATTTCATTTTGTCGGACAAAAGACACAAAAATATGAAAATATTTGAGATAAGAAAGTATTTGAGATGTATTTGAAACCTCGAAATACTTCTTTCAATTAATTTATTTGTTTTTATGGCAATCGATTCAAAAACAACAGTTTAAAAGTCTAGAAATAAATCAAATAAATCCAGTTTTACTTCAAAATAACTCAAACGTGAAATTCAGTTGAGATAAAAGTTAGAATAAAAACTTTTGTTAGAAATGATCAAGGTAGTGGTGATGGAGAGAGAGAGAGAGAGAGAAAGAGAGAGAGAGAGAGAGAGAGAGAGAGAGAGCGGAAAACATACATATTTTATTTAATTCTTTTTAAAACACTATTTTGGAATATTCGCTCGAAAACTGAGTCAACGGATAATGAATTTACAAACTATTGCTTATAATTTAAGTCTACCATTTTTTGGCTTAATTTAAGACAAGTGTTTATAATAAATATTGTCATACAATACAATCATAAGTTTAACTTTAGTTTTTTAATACTTTTAAATATCTATTTATTAGTAAACAATGAATGTGTTTTGTCGTCAAAATTTAAGTTAATGAGTAATTTAAAGTAAAAATGAAAATTATTTAATAAATAAATTAATATTTTCTATTAAAAATTCCCTCTGGAAATGGTATGACTTCTATTAAACTTAAGAGACATCAAAAAATTATTCCGAAATATTTTTTAATTTTTAACTATATTTTAGTTTTTTCGGCACAAATTCACAGGAAATACACCCAAAAGTTAAGATAAATTAGAAAACATGAAAACCGGGATTTTGTAAATGTTTGGAGAAAAGACTTTTGGCATATTTTCCTCATTTAAACCTACCAAGAATAGAATAAGTCATACATGAATTTTATCGACAATATTTTAAACAAATAAGTATTTTGGACTAAATTAATATAAACTTTAATAGTTATGGGAAAACATAATTTAAAATTTCAAAGTTGTCTTTTGTGAGTACGTCTTATAGTATTTTTAAATAAAATAAATATTGTTTTATAATTTTCAATAACTTTAGAAAAGATATGATTTCGACATTTTTCATAAAATTATTTATTTATTTATTTATTACTTCCTTCTATTAAACGTTTACAAATACATTTTAGAACATGCTCAAACTACTTTCTATAATATTTCTATTTTGTAAAGTATTATAGAGAATTCGAGAGGGAATTCAATTTATTCAGTCTTACTTAAGAAGCAAGGTGAAATTTAGCATTTCT
Source organism: Galumna obvia (assembly GCA_034695785.1). Lineage (NCBI taxonomy): Eukaryota > Metazoa > Arthropoda > Arachnida > Sarcoptiformes > Galumnidae > Galumna > Galumna obvia. The sequence goes on along the minus strand of JAQFZM010001602.1, from coordinate 11,360 downwards.
ACTACTTTAATATTTTTTATTTTTACTTCTGTATAAAATCATTGAATATATCTTTAAATCTTTAAATATTAATCATTAAATATCTTTTAATAGAATTTATTTTTATAATAAATGAAAGGAAATAATAATATTAATGAAAAGTATTAAAGTTATGACAACAAATGAGTTACTTTACATACCGTTATGTCGTTTTGTGAATTCCAGTGAAAAGACGAAAGGGATAAATATTAAACACCAGTGAATGACTGTAACCAAGTATATTGTCGTTGATTGCATTTTGGCGGAGCTCTATATCAAAGACAAAACATAATATAAGTAAAACTTATCATTAATTTTCAGACTTTCGGACAGGAATGCAATTGACGTCTAATATTGTTTATAAGAGATTTGATTAAAAAATAAAATCTTTTCACTCATTTTCATCTTTTCTAAAGAATAGTTTCAAAAATCACTGAATATAAAGCGATTCAATACAATTGTTTATAAATTACTTGCAGTCAAATACATCACAAGACTTGTGCCATAAGAATGAGGCGAATAATGTGCTCATAAAACGGCTATATTTTTGAACTGACAATAAATAGACAGAAAAAACTCAATAACAGCTCTCGTACTCAGTTTTCAGGGCATTAATCACTTGAAGAAAGAATAAGAAAACTTTTTTTTTGCAAACTTTTGTATTTTTGTGAAAAAAAAAATAAAAAATCGAATTCAGAGTTAAACTTATTTTTGACTAAAAAAACTTTTGCCATAAAATAAAAGTCTGAAAACTGAGCGCACATTCTTTGATGTCTTTTCAAAACAATGAAGAAGACAACCGATTATTGATCCTTTGAATCTAAATTGATTTTTGTTATGTTTTCCTTTATTAGTCTCTCTCTCTCTCTCTCTCTCTCTCTCTCTCTCTCTCTCTCTCTCTCTCCATCGGTTGTATTCTATAAATTCCTGGATTGGAATGTGAGTTAAGTGACTGATCACTAGTGATCAGAACTGTTGAGAAACTGATCTAATAATTCATTTGTCGACTGTTGTGTCTGTCTGTCAGTAAACGGAAACGTCTTTTAGACCATAAGATCAATGAGTAATTATTACTGTTTTCTCACTCCTATTACAAGTTTGTTAAGCATTTAGAGTAAAATCCATTCACTCATTCTTTGTCTCGAATATTATTCTGTCCTCAACATCACTAAAGGCAGAGTCAAACAAATCAGTTCATTAGGATATAAAACAAGGCTTTCGTTTGTTATTCTTATGTATTAGAAGTAAAACCTCGAAACAAGTCATCAGATGTTAAACATATGCAAATCAATTCCAGTATTTAACTCTTAAAACAATTTGTGAAACAATGTGTTGGAACTAAATCGAGAACATGAATGATAGGGACAGGCAATAAAGGGATAGGCGTTTCACACACTAAACCAGATGAGGAGCGGAATCTCATAAACTCTTGAAAGTGATTCTGAATTAATTGGAATTACATTTACCTCAAAATATTTAATCGAATGAAAGAAAAATAGTTTGACTGATCTTTTTATAACTGAGGGCACAGACAGACAGTTCAACAAATGCTGATCACAATTATGTTTAATCGATAGTAAAAGTTTTGCCCACTTTTCGAGTGCTATAAATGATAGAAAATTAGTACTTATTTTTCTTTATTTTCATTTTTGTTTTATTGGTTATACGAAATGCGAACCACTTTTAAATGACTATCAAATCGAGTGAATCTCTTTTTCTAATCTATCAAACAATTTCTTAAACATCTTTAATGGTTTTTCTACTAATGATTAGACACAAACATTTTGAAAACTATTTTTTGTTGTCTTTTTTTAAGTAAAATTAAGAAAGAATTCGCTTTTATCTGAACTTTAAAATGATTTGATCCATGAAAATGATTGAGTTTGAGATAAATTTTTTATATAATCAAAAGTAAGCATCAAATTAAATATCAAAACATTTATAAGAGTCGAACAACTATTTCGTGATTATAAGATATTTTCTCAATTTTTTTATCAATAATTTATTGTAATTTTATTTATTAATTTTTGGTCGTCTCTCCTCTCAAATCATGACTACAATAAACTTTATTTTTGAAAAGAATGAGGATTAGCCCAACTCTCACTCAAACCTCAGCCAAAAGATATTATGATTTCTTTCATAAATTTTGGAGGACTGACTTTACTCAGTATAGTCTACTCTAACTTTAATGAAAAGACTATTGTTTTAATTGAAATGAATTACGAGTTTTATCTGTTTTCAGACTCTGTTTTATAAGCAAATAAACAAAAGATTTAATAACAATTTCTTTTCGTATTTAATAATAAGAAGTGCTGAGAGGGAGAGGGAGGAGAGTAGTGGAGAATATAGCAGATGCTCGCCATGAGACAGGAATGAGCTAGGGAAAATTGTAATAAGGGGCTTTAGTTTAATTTGCTATTGACTCTCATTTATAACGAATATACTGTAAATTAAGGGTTTTTTATTAACGGTTTAATGACATGTCATGAATAGCACGTGTATTCACATCTATTAAAATTAAGTTCGAAGTACTACTCATTCACTGACTGTTTGTCCTTTTTTTTGGCGATATGTGGGCACAGATGCCATATAACCATATTATCAGAAACGGAGACCTTATTTCACGAAATGCTTCATTTTTTGCAGCGGTTGAGCCAAATATTGGCAAATATTGCACAGCGGGAGGAATGGGATTATGGACTTAAATGAAGAATAGAATCCGTCAACAAAAGAGCTCCAAAAGAGTGTACAAAACGAGAGGACAGACATAGATATATATAAGAGAAGACGAATTTCAGAATTTTGGGCCTCAAAGCCAACAGAAATGTGTTGTTTTATATGCGGAGCAAAATCACAGCCACTTCTCACACACTTCTCATATACTTCTCGTTTTGCTCTTCAAATCATTTTTCTTTTACATCGATTCCAGTATTTAAGGCAAAGATATTTTTGTGCCGCTCTTAGCATTGATGTCGACAACAAAACAACATCTCATCCTTTCTTTATCATTGACTCTGAGATCGCAAAACCGATTCATTCAATTGATGTCTAACTCTGAAATTCCATACTTTAGGACATATGCCTCAACTTTACTGGTTTTGTTTGCAGTGGATTTTTTGTGCGCTTCTGTTATATCATCTCTCGTTTGGACATTGGATTCAACTGATTATCATTTTTATGAAGAATTACTAAACAAACAGAAGAAGAAAAATGTCTAATAATAAATTCCATTTATGAGTCATATGTTGAGTCCTAACACCTCAACACATGTCAGAGGAGTTATATAACAAAAAACTAATACAAAAAAATGTTTTTCCAATTATTTTTAATCCAATCGTTTGATTTGAAGATAAATTGAAAGTTTGATGTTTTAGCAAAAAATCTATTATTAAAATATTTATGATTTTCGATAAAACAGAGACTCTTTTCTTATCCTTTAAAGAAACAAAATTAATGAATAAGTCTTGTAATGTCTGTCCATTTCCTTCAAGGATTTTAAAAGTAAAGGAATTTTTCATTATTTTTCGTGAATTAATTTCTATGGAAGCGATAGTAATAAGGTTTGCAAAGAGAGAACAGAATTTATTCATTAGAAGTCTTTGTCATGAGTTTCCTCTTTAAGGAAAAGTTAAGAAAAAATTAAATTAAATTTACAAATGAGAGCCAAATGTCAAACATATGAGATTTGAATCAAAATATATGTTTAACTAAACAAAAGAAATATTTCTTATCATTTGATTAAAATATTTAACATTTGGGTTACAGACAAACACTTTTCTATAGAATTCAATGAAAAGTCTGACTCTTATCTCAATCTAAATCCAGTTTTTGTGTTAACTTTTTTGGTTATTTATATATTTAGGATTCAATTTAAAGGAACAATAAGTCATGTAATGCAAGGTTAGGGCAAATATGGTTCTTTTCCATGTGTTTTATGTCTCTTATATTGTATTTGAAATTCAGATAATATGAACTCTAATTCGATAGAAAACAGTTTTCTGTTGTTTTTCTCGTGTTTTGTCTGCAAACGAAAATCAATTATTGGTAGCGTTTAGTCCATACAATACTTAAGTTTTTCCATCAATGCTTCCAATGGTTGAGCGCTGATATCGACCACAAAAGCACTGATAGAATACAATAGGGAAGAGACAAAAACAAAAGATATCGAACAACAATTCAGTGCTACCGAAGAGCACCTGAGACCAGACACTCGCAGTGAGAGTGTCTACCAAAGTCTCTATACTATTGAAACAACACTTGCTTTCAAATCACTCACATATTCTTAACATAAAACTCATTCTATACTCTGGAGTGAATTCTCCACAAATTTGTTTCACTCGAATGTCATTCAATTCTATATAAAAATTCTGTGATTTTCGACTCAATTACTTTTTTTGGGTTAAAATGCGATCAAATGTTATAATATATTAATACAAATTAACTGTCAATCGATACTCTTTTGAAATTTAATCAACAAATTAACAAAAAAATCACTATTAAGTGAAAATAACTATTATTATTAAATAACTCTCAAAAACTTATCCAGTTAAGTATCATTAGATGAAAAAAGAGTACTAGTAACATTTTTTACTCATATTACGGGAAATAGTTTCAAAAACTAAACTATTTCTGATAAATGAATTCTTTGACATTCTTTGAAAAATGAGTTCTATTTATTGTTTTCACAAATAATAAAAAATGACTTAAAATTATTTCTTTGGTAAATATTTTTGGAAGAAATAAGATCCGGTACATTTTTTATAAATATTTAAAAGACTTGTCTATCATTTGCAAGAGTATTATTCACAGTTTATTCAATATTTAAAACTTATGGGTTTATAGAGTTTATATGTGTTGTGTGACAACTATAAGACCGCAATCGAGTTATTAATAAAAAGATAGTTTAAAATCAAAGATAAAATGATATGAAAACTTACCACAAAGTTGTTAAACAAATCAGTAAAAAGAAATAACTTGTGGTTGATATCAATCACTGATCAAATTAATATTTGAGTTCATTTAATCGATAAATGTTTTGATTTAATACAAAAGTCATTCGATATAAAGAAATGTGACATTCAATCAAACTATTGAGCGATGAATTCAATAAACTGAGTGTATCTTCAGTTAAACTTTAGGTAAAACCAGAACTCAATTTAAGTGAGAAAAAGTTTGATTAAAGTTTGGAAAAGTTGAGTACATATTATGAACGTCGAAAGAATAGTCCGAAACCCAACTGTTGGAAAGGGCTTTGAAAACAAGCGAAACAACTGTTCACACCTTTGTTTTATTGGAGATATAATAAATATTTTAAGAATTTTAAGTTAGTTTTATCGTATATATAATTAGGAGCAGTCAGTCGTTCGTTGCCTTTAGTGTCAGTTGTGTTTAGTTGTTATTATTGGGTACTCGAACTGTTCCAACACTAATAAATGGGTACTCTTTTTCAGAGAACAGCCCCACAATTAAAACGGAACCGTTTTTGTCAGATGTAAAGTCTGTTTTAATAGTAGAAAAGAGCACAGATTAGTAGCTCTGAGCTAAACACCAGACAATACACTAAATAAGATCTCTTTTAACAAAAACTATAACTTTATTGGACTCTTACGAGCTTTAGATCAGTGGTTCACTTCTTAGCACCGAATGCCAGAGTGATCGCACCATCAGTTTGTGTTTCTCAGCAGACGTCTCAGCACTAGAATACCGATTCTATTGCAAGTCATGCGCCGATCGTTTATATGCCCACAACGGCAAAGGGATACCAGAAGAGAGCGTTAAGGGCGAAAAGGGCGGCCTCTTTTTGCCGGAGCGCAACAACTTTTATAGTTTAATAGTATTTTTGGTGAAAACTTTTTTTTATTATACTTTTGAGAATCAGTTTAAGACTATAATAAAATAGAAAAGTCTTTAATTTTGGCCAAATTGTTGGGACTCAACACTGTTTCAACTCAATGACAATTATTCTGATTTATTAGATTTATTTATTACCAAAATTTCTTAAAGCTTTAAGTTTGAACTCTAGAAAAACTTTTGTTTTGTATTTACTTTTTTGTTGCCATTCATTCCTTTTTAGTTTTTTTTAAAGTTTTATAATATATAAGTAATACTCAGAAAATATTAGTTAATCGAAAACTAAACACAGATTTAAATGAAAAGTAAAAACTAAAAGTTAAAGAAAATTATGAAAAATCATCGCAAGTAATGATTCAAATATTTTATACAACTGTTTCTTCTGCTACTCTTTAATATTTATGAGAAGTCAATAAACATTTAAAAGTATAATTCTCTTCTTAACTCATTTAAAAAGTATTTTTTTTGATTGTGTTGAAGGACTTAAATGGCATAAATAGTCAGCAAAGTTTTGCTTTCGTTTGCATTAAATTAAATGAACTTAAACTTTGAGAATAGTTTAAGAATATATGACCAAAATTTAAGAATTTTCATAAAAAACAGATTCTTTTAACAAAATATGTGATACATATTTCAGTCAAACGACAAAAACTAGTTTTGCGTTAAAACTAAACTTTTGACTCAAAGTTTTGCTAAAAATAATTAAAGAAAAAATATATAAAATTTAATATTTTTAAAAGAAAACTTAAGATCAGTCCTAATGTTAATCGTTTTGTAGACAAAATTCGTGATAAAAATTATGAGTCCATTGAGTAAATTATGAGAGAAGACACTTATGGTTGAGTAGTAGTGAAGTATTGGAGACGACAGTAGACAACTCTAAGAGTATACATGAGAGAGGACTGAAACTTATCTCGAAATCTATTATATTTGAAATTTATCGCAAATACAATATCGTCGCTAATCTTAGAGTAATGTCGAAATTAAGGCATACGAAGACATGGCTTAGTTTTGTGAAATTGTTGGATACATCAATCTTTTATATGATCAGATCAGATGCCGTTCACTCCTATGTTCTCATCTTATGTGTCACAAAACGAAGTATAAGTTGAATATAAGAGGGTCTCTACGAATAGGGTGGAGGTATTAACGAAAATCCCTAAAATTTTGAAAATATTCTCTGAGGGCCACAAAACGTATAGATTTTGTGAACACAATATTACAATAAATTCAAAGCCCAGGGATCTGTTCCTTCGGTATAATCCGTCATTTGTTGTGTTTGCAGTTATATTCGCAGATGATTTGTATGTTTTCTGCTTTCGATTCATTAGGGTTTGTGCAACAGAGGGACTCTAAATGGGGACCGCTCTCCAAGACAAGAGTTGACTCTGATGTGAAGGGAACGACACAATCAACGATACTTATGCCATACGACTCAGTTCTCAATAGATTTGACGGATTGGAACTCTATTAGACTAAATGCATGACAACTACAATGAGAAAGACATCGATTTCTACTTTCAGTCAAAACCCACTTTTCTGTCAATAATTCCGACCGAATTTGGCACAAAAAACTCAAATATTTTTCAATTCGGGAGTCATTAGAAAAGATGATTGAACTGTTGAACACACGTTTGTTGAATCGTTATATAAATTCAGTTAATTTATCATAAAATATATGAATAGAACTTATAATTAGGTTTTGAATGCAATTCAATAAAAACCAAACATTTGATTGCATTTAAGAAAAAGCTGTAAATGATTAATGAATTTGAGAATTAGGAAAAAACTCACTTTTAATGCTTTGTTAATATTGAAAGAAAGAATGTATTAATTGACTCAATTCTGTGTCGAATCAGAGGAGGGAATAGTTTTGTGAATTGTCTGCAAATTGTCAAACAGTTTCACCTCTATTACAAGATTGATGTCTGTCTCCAATGCAAACATAATTATTTTGAGGCCAACACTCTCTCAACTCTCAACTGATGGCAAATGTCTGTTTGAACAGTCAGTTCACAAAGACATAAGAGAGAGACGATTGAATCGCCTTTAGTTTATGTTCAGCGAAAAACTGTCGAATCTATTTTCGAAACTCAAATACTGAACAAACTTTTGACAAAATACCAAAAATTTCTTTTTGAAAAGCAATTCACTCCTGAGTACAGAGTTGTGGAATAGTAAACATTTGGTCTTTGGTTTTATAGTCATAGAGTCAAAGACTTTCAGTTGAAAAAACTGTTCATCGAATGCAAACAAACGGACACATCGTTTAAAGAGAAAAATTGAGAACTTTTTGTCGATTCAATTATATTGAAATACATTATGCATAAGGAAAGGACTCCATTCTAATGCTTTCATTTCATTTCAGACTTTGTTTGATCAGTTGATGGATTAGTGTTACATCACATGTCATCCCAATTGAGAGTACCTCTGGTAGTGCCCGAAAATGTGTACACTATCTAACGATTTATATCTCTTACGGAAAATAGATTGCAATGAATGGCAATGAATGCAAAGTTTCAAATATCAAAGCTTTGCGACTCTGGAACTACCAGTTCTTCTATCTGTTGAGGACAGAACTACTCCATTACTATTATTATTACTTTAGTTATATTCAATTATCCGATCATTTGATAACTGGTCGTCCGTTTCAGACGACTTAAGCTTATTTTGACTCAATCTCTGACATCGATATGTCCTTCGCATTGATAACATAATATAAACGTCTGTTCGCCATAAATACCTTAATTGGGTCTCACATGAAATGAGAAGACATCATTTTATGGGAAATCAAAACATTAATTTATGGGAAACTAATAGAGACTGTTATCCAATATATGATAGAAAGTGATTTATGTTACGATGAGTCGATTCTTAATGTTTTCAATAATTTTTAGTGAATTTTGTGAATTAATTTGAAATTAATAACAACTAATAGACTAACCAACAATTAAATGAGTAAATGACTGAAATCATTAGTAGTTTTATTAGTTTTCAATTCAAAAAAGAAAAATACATTTCATATAATCTTCGAGTCGTTTCTCTCACTTTAACTCATTCTTTGTTTTCGAGTCATCATTACCTTCACTCTGAAGCCAGGTTAATCGCTGTTCGAAGAACTTAATTACAATATTAGGACACTTAACGTTAGCCAGTTTTGCCGGAACCCAATCGGCCTGTTCTGAGCCTTTCCTAAAAACAAATAAATGAAAAGTTATTTAAAATTAAACAAAAGTAAAGACAAAAAAACCATTTTATTAAAAACATTAGTTCTCCGGAGGCGTCGGCCGCACCGATAATCTCCTTGGCCTCTAATCCCCGATCAAAGCCTTTAGGGATAGAGTCATTTTCTGAGTGTTTCTTTTTAGCCGAATTCTTCTGATCGGTGGCAATAGATTTCTTCCTTTGTTTATCCTTTTTCTTCTTTTCCTCAAAGTCAGCGATCAAATCAGGACAATTCAAGTTGTCTACCGGTTCCCACGTGTTGTCCTCATCGCTATATCCCTTCCACTTAAGGAAATAAATGACTTTTTTGCCACGATTTCTTTTGGCTAAAATCTCTTCCACTTCATATTCCTTTTCGCCATCAATTGTTTCAAAGACTTTTTGTTTGTCATCTTTTTTTCCCATTTTATTTTTATTCAAATAAATTTTTTTCTCAAAAATTTAAAGAAAATAAGTACTTAACTTATATTTTTCACAAATAATGAATCAAAAATTTTGATTTCGGCGGACAGTTTCAGGACAGAACTTATCCCTTCACCAGCATTAAGCTAAATGACAAAACATTTAGCTCTTCTTCAAACCGTACCAAACAGGAGCCTTGAGAGAGAGAGAGAGAGAGAGTGTTTGATACCAGAGTCCGGTTTTTAGCGTTTTTATGTTAATTTATTGATGAAACTTATCCTCAAAATTGTTTTAACTATTTCTGTTCGGAGAGCTGTATTTTAGTCAGAAAGTTAAATTAACATAAAAACGCTAAAAACTAGACTCTGGTATCAAACACTCTCTCTCTCACGGCTCGTGTTTCGTATGGTTTGAAGCAGAACTAAATTTCTTTAAATTTTTGAGAGTATTTTCTCTGAAAAAACCAATAAACATTTCTATAGAAAGGATCATAAAATGGTTTTACCCTAAGTTTGTAAAGAATAGTGTAATATATTCATTGATTTATTAAAAACATATTTAAAAAATAATTAATATAATTGAAAATGATTTAATTTTAGTTAAGAATGAATTTAAATAATGTTTGAAAATGATTTTACTCAAAAAATATTTAATTAAAGCAAATATTAAATAATTGTTGTATTAAAAACAATGGGTTTCTCTAATCATTAAAAACATTTTTTATTATTTATTGGTCAACATTTAAATGACTAAAACATTACATTAATAAGACATTTATTAAACTAATTAATATTAATTTCAAAGATATACTAATACTAATTTAGCTATCTTATAATTTATCGTTACTATAAATAAAATTGCACCATGATAATATTATTAATTAAACTTGAATATTTTGAACTTTAAATATGTGAATGAATATCAATATAGAAATGTGTAAAACAGAGTCTATTTTAAAATATTTAAGTTTTCAATTTTACGGGAAAAGTAGTTCATTGACCGATAATGTGAATACCATTCAATTTTATGTAACCTTAACTTATTAAAAAGGCCAAGGTCATTTCAATACGTGACTCTTCAATAAATTGGTTTCACTCTTAATTAAAACTAAAAGTAAACAAAATAAAATTGAATCAACTTTTGAAAAATTATGTAAAATATCATAGATTTTTAAGATGATTTTATTATATTAATTATATTATATTGACCTAGGACTGTTTTATACTGGGAAAATTCATGGCATGGAATTTAGGTCACTTTAAAACCCATTGTTTTAATGAGTTTTATCGACAAATATTATAATGTTGTGCTGATCACAAGTTTTGCCAAATTGTCGTTTAGTTTAGTATTTTATTAATTAAAAACATACAAATTATTCCGATTTCATGAAAACTATTTTCATTTTCTATTAAATCATAGCATTGTTTAAATACAAACGAAACACTCTTTTTATCAATTTTTCTGCGAAGAGTTATATAAAAGTTTAAATGGAGAAAAGAAGTCTTATTTAGTTGAAAGTCATGACAACACAATTTCGTGACCAACAATTCATTAAATTTAGTGATATTTACGAATAATTTTTGTTTACAAAACAATAACAATTTCAATGCTTTTGCGAACAAACTTTAAGTCTTTGTATGTCTTAACATAAATGGCGTTTACATTTAATTAAAAATATTAAAACAAAACTAAATTTTTAAAGCAATTTATAAATTAGAAATTAAATAGTAAACACTTAAATTTTGCATGATTAATTTTTGTCAAGATGGAAAACTTTTTGGTTTATACAAAGTATTCAAAATATGAATATTAAGTTATATTCAATATAAAAGTGTGCAAAACATTAATTTATCTAGTTTAAATAT
>JAQFZM010001601.1:0-17376 GCA_034695785.1 Galumna obvia | reverse complement strand
ACTTCAATCCTATTGCACATATCAAATATTCCTTGAGTGCGGCCATCTTTAATTGAATCTTGTAACGATCTAGGCGTTGTTTGAGTACCTTTAAAGTACCTCTGTTATAAGCAGGGATGGCAAAAAACCGAGGTCCAAGAGGGGTATAAGGGGGGTATTTTGAAAATGACCCAAAATTGTTTATAAACATATAAAACATCAATTTTAAGGCTTTTTTGTTTTATTAGACTTTATTTAGTCTTATTTTAACGCATTTTATCAAATTAAATGCAAAAACTGAGAATTTTCGACAAAAAAGGAAATTTTGTAAAATTTTCAAAATTTTCGGGGACCAAAAATTGAGCGTAAAAGCATGATTTTTGACCATTTTATGCATTTATTGAGGTTTTCCTTACAAAATTGCTTACCGTATTACCTCGAAAAGAGCGGCATGCCGGTATAAATCGAGGATGATGAAACTGCCGGTATACCTTGGTTATACCGGCATTCCGGTATAAGTGAATAAATTTTCACATTTCATTATTTCTTAGAATTGTACGAAATTTTAGAAATAAATATCGATTTCCAAAGATAACTTTGCAAATACAGTCAATAAACAATTATAAGACTTACCGTTTATAAGACTTTTACCGATATTATCCTTAAATTTTCAAAACCCAAAACACTTCCATAGAGTCTAATGTTAAAAATAAATCATTAAAATCCCTACAATTATAGGCATTGACCGCTTATTATCCCTCACTTTACCAAACCATTTATATAAAATTAGTACTAGAGCACTACAATTATTATCCCTAGTTCAAAAACTTTACAAAATTTGTAAAAATGTTACAATTTTTTGTGATATCAATGCTTGTGTTTCTAAGCCTAACATTGGTTTCATACTTAAAATTTCACCAAATTAAATAAATACGATTCAATCATTTGTTTCAGTTAAATGAAGTGAGACAATCCTCTGACTTGATGTCATTCCACTCAATCCAATTCAACTAAACTTAATTAAACTTAGCTCATGTGAGAAGTGCCTCTCAACCCATAGTCAGTCACATATACCCAAACTGTGGCTCACATTCAACTCTAATAATGAGTCAAATCATAGTTTCCTTTTCTTGTAAAATCAATGCTTATGTTTAGTTTTGGTCTGAGTTCTAGTTTTTGTTATGTGAACATCTATTGAGATCCAATTATATTTTGTGTTCACATTTATTGTAAATGCCTTTAGTTTTGATTATTATTAAAATAAAGTGTTTTTTACCATTATTTGTGTCCACTTTATGTGTCCACTCAATTAAATAACAATTCTTTGATTCTCAATTTACTGAACTTCAACTCAAAATAATTTTAATCACTAAAACAGTCAAAAATTGATTATATTTTCTCTGTTTATAATATAATAGCAGAATAAATTAATATGTTTGAGTTTTTTGTACTTGACAATTATTATCCATTTACCATTATAATCCCTAAAATGTTCTGCAATTACTGAAGTCTTATAATATTGACTGTATATCCAACTATATTATCTAATCGATACAAAGAGATTTACCCCGATCATTGAGAGAATATTGACAAAATTATCGCAGATGATAATCGAAGACTAATTCTAATTTTATTTACCCTGCTTATGTTTTATTTGATTTCAATGAAGATTTAATAGCTAGTTTAACTAAAAATGATAGTATTAATAACAATATCAATTATATTACAATTATTTTACCTGAAATTATTAAATAATATCACTTTAAGCCCTAAATTAATAAAAAAAAGATTTTAATTACAAAATTGTCATCTTTTTATCCTCATTTATACCGGCATGCCGGTAGAGACCATACAAGCCTTTTTTGATAAATGGTCAACCTCACCTATATCGGCATGCCACTCTTTTCGAGGTAATACGGTATATTAGATATCATACTCCTATCCCATTCCTGGACTCATCGTATGTATCAAAAAAGTGAGTCACAATTATTTGTGTCTCTTCTGAAGAAGGATAAGCGTTATTAGCCGAAACTGTCGAGAATACCATACAAAAAGTAGTTTATTTAACTGTGTTTCACAAGTTATACTTGTTCAATTTATTAAATATTATTGCACACAATTACCAAATTCTCAATATTAATATAACAATATTTATATGAAAATTTTTAATTGATTTTTAATTTTATAAATGATTACCAAGTGGAATTTTAACATCAACAATATTTATATCGATAGCATAATCTTTATCTGGGCAGTGTTTAAGGAATTATCCATACACCCCCTTGGCCATACCTGGTTTATCCTTGTAAATCTAGTTTCTTATAACTCCATTTAGGTACAAGTTTTGTCTGGTGTATTTGCCAAGATAAATTATAATTAAATATATTAGACACTGTAACAGCTTTTAAATCGTACATAAACTAATCAACATGTTATTATCTATCAAATTAAAAAATAATCATGTTCATTTGTGCAAAGCGTGCAATCAGTGATTGCCAATCACTTTGCAAAATTATAATATTAAAGATATCAAAATGAATGAAAATCAGGGATTTAATATTTGACACAAAATAATTGTAAAAATAATAAATAATTTATTTCATTGATTGTGAAACACATTATTTGAAATCAAATCACATTAATTGCAAAAATTTTAAAACAATTGTTACTCATTTGTCATAAACTCAATGACAATTCATTGAGAATTGATCTCTCTCTCACTCTCTCTCTCTCTCTCTCTCTCTCTCTCTCTCTCTCTCTCTCTCTCTCTCTCTCTCTCTCTCTCTTCCAAATTCATATGTTACCTTGTATATTGTTTTCAAATTTGAATGATAAGCACAAAATATGTTTATTAAACAATAAAATTAATTGAATAACAAAACTGTTAATTTAAAATAATTCTATTTATAAATAAACTCATGTATTTTGACATTCAGTTATTTTTTCAAAAAAGGTATATATAATCGAGTTTTTACAAACATATAATCATATCCAAAACTAACCCCTTGGAGATTATAAAGAGGTAATAATTATTAATTTTTATTTAAACTTAAATATAATTAAAACAATTTTTTATAGATTTCACCGAAATATCAAAATATTTTAATACAAAATGTTTGCAATGAAAGTAATGATTGCTTTGATGTTGATCTTGGTCATAACCACAGAAATTACTGAGGCGATTCAATGTGGTATTACACCTAATTGTGTAACACCACAATGGTGTTGTTATTTGCTGGGTAATGGACAATGTAGTAATGTTAAACTTGCTGGCAATTTCGATTGTTACCAACCACCAAATTAATCGCAAATATTTGATTTAAACTCAAATTTGAAATATTTTATTAATTATTTAATGTTTTGCTGTTATTTTAATGCATTAATGTATTGATTGAAAGAAATTTAATATTTAATAATTGATTTTAATTTAAATTCAGAATTAAAATCATTTAAAGATTACTTTGTTTTTATTCATTTGGTACTGATTTCACTTATTTTAAAGAGAATAACGTTTACAAAATACAACAGAACTCTTAATAGAATTTATATCATCTTTTATAGCTATTTTCATTGGAAATCAAATGAAATTTCAATCATCTAAAGCAGGGGTAGCCATAGGGATGTATAGAGGAGGCAACCTTTATAAAAATAATAGAATTGGATTAATATTATAATATAATAGTATTAAATATTTTAAACTCTGTTTTCGATTAAATAAAAATTAATATTTAATTTATAAATTTATTTTATAATTATCATATTTTATTCAGAATTAATTTATATTTTACTTAAAAATTAGCAAGCAAAATATCATCTTTTAAAAATTGATAGACAGGAAATCAACTCAAGTAATAAATTATTGTTCATGGTCAATTGCAATAATAAAATTTCATTTAATCTGAGTCTTTGTATTACTTACGGCTCTAAGACCTCCGATACTCGAAATGTTAATTATATTTCCTTTTGTTTTAATCAAATGTTCGACACATAAATGAGTCAATAAAACCACTGAATTTTGATTAATATCCAGTGTTTTTTTGAATACTTCCATATAATCCGGCATAAATATGCAAAAATATATTAAAGTGACAGCGTCGGCATTATTAACAAGAATATCGAGTTTTCCAAATGTTTTGATGGTTTCGTTGACGAGTCGTCTCAAATCCTCTTCTTTTGTGACGTCTGACAACACTTCCAATACTTTTGAGTTATTCTTTGAGACTTCGATACACTTTTGGGCCACTTTTGAGACATTGTCTGCATTACGTCCCGTCAACACAACATTAACTCCGGATTTAGTGAAGAGAAGTGCGGTTTCGGCCCCAATACCAGCACTACTACCAGTGATCAGAACAACCTTTCCTTCAAAATTGAATTTTATGGACATTTTTAAACTTTATTTATAACTTTATAAAAATAAACGAAATATTTTCCACTTCAGTAAATGATTTTATCGCTTATTTATATATGTATTTCCTTTTTATATCTTAGAAACACTTCAAGTTCAATTCAAATCCTTTTTGACTAGTTAATAATATCTTTATAAACTATTATTTCATTGTAATCAACGAATTGTTGTTCGCATTAGAAAGGAATTTGATTATATTGTAAGAACTCAGTTATATATTCTCTCTTTAGTAATAAAAATCACTCTTCAAGGTTATCATTGGGTGTATTTATACATTTATACTAATATACATATACACGAGCATTTTATATAGCTCTGAGCTGTCACTCTCTTAACTAATGTGGCACTTCCCGGACATTTGATTTAATTCAATTTATACAAAACCATATTAGACTTAAATTAAAATAAATGAAAGTTTTTATGAATTTTTTATTTAAAAAAAATATTGTATAAAATAATATTCACTAATATGAAGAGATAACTTATCGTAAAACTTCTAATTCAGGGACAGTTCAATTTAGAAAACTTTTAATGCAATTGTACTAAATGACCTTGGTAAGTGTACTTTTCATTCGATTATAAATGTACATTTATAATCGAATGAAAAGTCTATTTATTAATGTTTGGTATCGTTTGATAAGGGGTGATTCACATATTACGTTCGCACTTGAGGGGGAGGGGGTGTCAGGCAAAGCGAACTTATGCGAACGAGGGGGAGGGGAGGTGTAAAGAGCTTAAGAACGTTCGCAATTAAAGAATTTAATGGATTAATTCTTATCAAAATTAATCTTTGATAACAACAGTTTGATAACAATTTTGGATTAATATATGACATTTGAATGGAAATAGTTTATTACTTAAGGGTGGGGGGGGGGGGTTAGGGACATGCGAACGTAATTTTTTAAAATGACTACATGCGAACAATTGCGAACATAGGGGAGGGAGGGGGTCTGGATTTCTTAAAAAATTTGAACGTAATATGTGAATCACCCCTAACAGAATTGAAGTCCAAATATTGATAAACTATTGGATATATAAATCAGTGCTAAAAATATTATATAATATTATTATTAAAGTGAAAACCATTTGATTTAAAATTTTTAAAAATGTCCAGTTCTGATCACTGGTATTAGTGCTGATATTGGAGCAAAATCCAGGGGTCGGCAAGGGGGGTCATGGGAGCACCCTCCTAGGCTGAGCTTACCCCCCCCCCTAGAAAAAAGTCTGGAATACCTTTTCCCCTGAGAAAATTTTGCTAAAAATGAGAAAAAATTAAGATAAAAGTCAACAAAAAACTGTAATTTTGAAGAAAAATAACAGGAAATTTCAGTAATGCTCATCTGGAGGGGTACTTGGGGTGCACCCCCTAGGCACGAAAAATTCGTAGTTCAAAATTACAATAAAAAGCTTACCCCTCTTAACTTTCTTATTTTTTGAGCTAGTTTAAATTTGAAAATTTTCCCGAAATCTAAACATAAAATAGTTTAATATTTTAAATAAAAATTGTTCACTACATTTACATAGTAAGTGTAGTATATGTAATGTTTTACAATGCTGTGACTCACAGCCTGTGAGTCTGTTCTAAAATTTATAGTCTATAAACAATAAAATGTATGATATTTTTAAACAAATATTTTTCTTAAATTTGTACTCTAAGTCTTAAAATATTAAACATTGACCTACCTGAACCATATGATATGCTAAGCTCTTCCTTTCAGAATTTACTTCAAATGTTTGTTGTCTTGAAATAATTGTTTTAAATTGAAATTTCTCGAGGCAGAACATTAATATCAGTTCTTCATTTAAAGTGCCTGGAAATCACGAGTAAACAATAGAAGCATTTAAATGAAATAAGGGTATTTTATAATACTCAATTTCTTCCTATATAATGGAAAATAAATTAGTAGAAAGATTTTTTTAAACATATATTACAAGAAATTAAATAAAATATGATTCTAATAAAATGTTTAAAAATGTAGATAATTATGAATGCAATTTAATTATGTTTATAAATTATTCATTGAAATAATTTTTATCGCATGATTTAGAAGTTTATTCATTTAATTATATCAAATATTAAGATGTAATCTTTGTAAAAGCACCAATTAGAATTTTAACACTAAAACATTTATCAAAACAATATAATTATTATTTAATATTCATTATATTTCATTTCGTTTTCTTGCATTTTATATGAATTACATTATTTTCTTACTACTTTAATCTGAATTAAATAATTCATTCAAACGTATTTAGAATTTCAAATTCTTATCACAAGAAATTTCTATTATCATTTATTTATTAAAATATTATATATAAATTTAATATTTTAAATAATATACAATACAATAAATATATTAAATGTATAATAAAGACTTTGATTGATAAATATAATAAGATTAGACATAATTAATACTATTACAAATTAATAATTACCAATTAATATCATAATTGAAATGTCTAATTTATATGAATTTATTTCAAATAATCTTGTAAAAGAAGTATATTATAATTTAAATGAAATATATTTATGTCCAAAAATAAAACCTGAATTTCTGGAAATAAGTGAATATATGAATTCAAATTTTGGTTATAACTGTGAAATTTTGACCACTTTAATTAATTTTAACGAAAAATCATATTTAAATTTTTTAATCTTTGAGTTTGAGGTAAATTTGAAACTCTTTATAAAGAAAATCATAAAATTTATTAAAATGTTTATTTAATTATATATACAATGAAACCTCCATTACTATTATGGAATTTCATTTGTGAATAAAACTGAATTTAAGGTCCCGTTTCACTTTCATAAACGATCCATTATAAAAACCCCTTTTATAAAAAATTTGGTACTCCAATAAGGAAACTCTATCTAAGACCCTATAAGACTGAACCTCTAATACTTAAATATTTCTATTAAACTGTATAAATTAATAATTCCTTTAATAAACTTAAACTAAAAGGAACAACTCAAACCACAATAACTCATTAATCTCATTAAATATAAATTTAAAGAATATATAGTAAAATATTAGTAATAATTGAAAATATAATGAATAATTCCATTTCTTTGAAACATATTTCATTTATTATAAATATTATACCAATACTTTTCCTCTATTATTTCAACATTTCTAAAACTTAAAATAATTAACGGGTCCAGATCAATTTCATAGTGGAGGTTTAATTGTATCACATAATATTCATAGGTTTGGATTATTCTCATCATTTCAATAATAATATACTCAATAATTTATAAGATAATTTTAGATAAAACCTAAATCTAATAAATTTGTCAAGAATATTGGTAAAGCAATATTATCAACAATTTCAAACAACGTCACACATAATAAAAAATAAATATGGCTTGATTATTTTATTTATCATTTTTATATGGATTTGTTGCTCAACGTTAATATCTTACTGTTACTCGAGTTCATTATTATTAACATATTTCAAAACTAATCAAGTCAAATTAGTTGAAAGTCTTGATGATCTTTTTAAAAATGAAAAGATAGATATAGCTGGTTCATATGCAGTTTTTGTGCTGTTTAACTTTTATGATGAGGAAATTTATAATAAATTAAATAAAAGAATTATTAAATATGAAACCAAAATGAAAATTGAGCCTAATCAACCAAATGCCAATTTTATTAAAAAAGAATTAATAAAGGATGTTCAAGATGGAAAAAGTGTTATACTTTTATCAACCGATCAAAAAATGGACTTGCTTAATCTTTTTTCAACCTTGTCCTTAGAATCTGCAGAAAGAAAGTACTCTTTATCTTTAATGGGTTATAGTATTTCAAGGGATTTTATATTTGCCAAGGTAATAGCAAAGAGGTAAGTCAATATATTTATAACTGTTTATAAATTAAAATTAAGAATATTTTTAAAATTATTAAGAATGAATCGAATGCTATTAAAACTTGGTAAGAAAATTAATGAGTTAAAGAAAATTGAAATAAAAAATAGAATTATTGGAAAATCCTTGGTTAAAAATATGAAACTAAAGCAAGATGATAAATCTGTTAATATAAATTTATTTTCTTTAAGTGACTTATCCAGAGGTGTTTTCTTTCTATATATAATTGGAATTCTTATTAGTTCATCTTGGTTCATTTTAGAAGTTGTAGCAAATTTCTTGATAAATAGTGAAAGCTAATGTTTCAAACTTTTCCTTAAAATTAACTCAAAGAAAATATTTTCGTAATTTATCATATAATTACCATTATTATCCTCAAACTTTTAAAATCATCAAGCCACTAATGTACAATTTTTTTGCAATAAATAATATAATGTATAATTAAATAATAATAATAATAATAAGATAATTATATTTTATAAAAAAAGAATATTAGTATTGAAGAATTATAGAATTGCAGGATGAACTTGAATATATTTGAATATGAGTTCAATATAAAACCATATTTTATTATGTTAACTTGAAATCACAAATGTTTGGAATATATTTTTTCAAATATGTGATACATTATTAAGACATGCGTCTCAAAAAAATTAGATTTTTTTATAAGACATTTGGTTACGGAATGAGTTTTATTGATAAGATTTTGATATGGATTTAACGCATTTTATGCAAATATTGTGTGAACAATGCTGACAATTGTGAGGTTTAGACATTGAGGCCTAACCTAAACGTTAATGTGATAACTGTTAAGTAGAGTAATCAGATCATGTTGTTTGAAGTAAGCATTTCAATGATACTAATAAGTAAAAGTAACCAACTTTTTAAAGAATTTATTACGAATATTTTAAAATATTAGAAGTAATTAAATAACTTAATTTAATTTAATTTTTTATTTAAATGAATATTTCATTATATTTTTTAAACTTTGTTTGTAAATTTTAATAAATTAAGACAAAATTGAAATTATTTTTCAAATTTATGAGACAATTCTTATTCAATCATGTAGAATTTAAGTTTTGCATTAAATTTTCATGATTGAAGAGAATTGTAGTCAATGCTATAGGATCTCAGATAAAGTTTCCATGTTGTAAATTAAATGTTCCTAAATAATTCATAATATTCAGTTTGGAGATTATGACAATTTATTGGGTAAGTTTATTTATATTTTAATATATTTTAAAAAATTATTTATATTGATTTATTAAATTTATATCGGTTACCCCGCATAAAGATTGGTTAAAATTGGTTTATTCTCTTATTAATATTTTTGAATATCCTCTCACTAATCCAGAAGTAGTCTTAACGTCCACATTACCGGACAGTTGAGACAACAAAATCAATAAATTTATGATTTTCATTTCACTCAAAATTATTTATTTATAATATTTTTAATCACTTTAAGTCTCTTCCTTTTATATCAAACATTCCAGACTTTAAATAATCATGATAAATTAACTTGTTTTCAATAATATTTTGCCAATCATGCAATTATACAGATGTGAAACAATATAAAAACATCATTAATATAATTATATTCCATAATTTATAGTCTTCTAAAAATACATTTATTTATATTTTTATAAAATCTAATAAATATATATTGATTTAAACAAGGTAGACTCAATTATTTATACTATATATTGAGATATTCTTATAACTTGAATGAAGTCAAACATTTTCCAATTTTTTTTAAATTTTGAGCCTAAGATTAATATTTTGTACTTAAATAACAATTATTATATTTAATATTCCTTTTAATATAATGCAAATGTACTAGCCTAAGAGTCACCTTATATATTTGAATCAATGCTTGTGAAATAACCATTATTGCTATTATCAAAATTGACATAGGTTATTTCATAAATAATAACTTAAAATACTACAGTATAAATATATGATTATATAATAACTAAAGACTGTCAAATTAAATAAATCAATATATTTATCGGTTAAAGATAGAGTGTTTGGGACAAGAAATCTATCCGAAACATATAATAAGGACCTTTTTAACAAATTTTGTTTTTAAATAAACAAATATAAGTAAATATTTTGAGTTGTTATTAAAATTTTGGTAAAAAATTTGTATTTAGGGGTAAATTAAATTTGAATTATTGAAAATAAAAATTATATAGTATTTTTATTAGTCAGACCTGTAAATTAATCACTTTTATAAGCGAAATTCATGCTCAAATAATATGGCATGAGCAAACTTTATAAAATGACTCATATAGAACATTATTTGAATGAGTAAGGAAAGTTTTTAACAAAATATTTGCGATATATAAAATGAACTTTTCTTATGATAAAATAATGTAAAGTGATTGAAGAAATAAGTAGTATAATTTGAAAAGAGTTTAATCTTGATTAGAAGTATAATGTTTTATATGAATTTAATTTAGTTCAATATATCAATAAGGTCATTTCATTACTGTTATAAATATAAATTATTTCTAAATATTTTCAAAACAGGGATGGTTATTACCGAGTATAGGGTTTAGGTCGAGATATAAACAGGCCCTAGATAGCTAAAAATTGCTCCACAAAAATGCAATATAAATTGACTTCTTTTCTTAATTTTCTTATTTCTTGAACTGAAATTTGATAGATAAATATATAAATTTCTAAACATAAAGTTTTTAGACCTAAATTAGATTTATATTTATAATTAAAAAAATTTTTCCAAGGTTTTGGGTATTTTGAAACTTGCAATATAAATTAAAAACAATGGCCATTTGAATGAGTCCAAGGTTAGTAAAAATATCTTAAATATTAAGTAAAAGTCATGTTTTTAATTAAATATATTTAAATATTTTTATGATTTTAGTTAATTATTTTATTAAATATATTAGATAGAATAAATAAATATAAATACAGTCTCTAATAATTACATATTATTTAGTACAAACATATCGATGATTATAAATTGATTAATAAATAATTAAATTAAAAAAAGAGAATTAAAAAAATGATTAGGAGAATAACCAAAATACAGAATTAAAGTTTATATAAAAAATTATTAAATAATTGAAAATAAAATTAAGGCCCTTTTGTTTAGTAAAAGATTCCAAACTATAATTTTAAAGTCTAATAATTTTTCAATATAAGATTGTATTAATTAAAGATTATAAGAAAGCAGTCTATCATTAACTACTTTATTACAGTTTTTAAGAGAACAACAATTTATGGTCAAAAATATAATTGAATTTTGAGAATTGATTTTATCAATACTGGATTAAATAAGAAGTTAACCAATTTAGACATTTTTATTCTTTTGTCCTTTTCGAGACGAAATATTCTCCTAAAAATATTTGAATTATATCAGAGAAATGTCAAATAACTAATAAGAGGTCACATAATATCTACAAACTATATGTGGAAACTTGTGTTCAAAACGTTTCTGTTGTTTAAGCATTTCGAAAGTTTCTTAACACAAAGGAATCTGTTAATCACTGAACAAAGTATGACTCCTAAGGCTCCAAAGATATCAGCAATGAATGAATTGTAAGGCACTTTATTGGCTAAAAGAAGAAGCATTAAATCTTATTAAAAATTATGGATATTGTGTTCTTTTAAATATAACAAACCTTTTTTGTTTTAAGCAGTAATGACCATCTGGGGGATAAGTGTTAATTATTTGGGTACCAAATAGAAATTAAAAAATTGAAATTCAAAAATTCATTAAAAATTGATCCCACTCATAATTTTCTCACTTTTAAGATAGCTCAAATTCGAATTCTTCCTTAATTTTAGATATAGTATATATTAATACAATGTAATTTCCCAGTTATGGCTTTCCGAGTCTTGAATTTTCCAAATTAAACTTCCAGCTGTAAATTTCCCTATTGAACCGTTGTATGGAGTTTGGTGGGTAGTGGTTGCTAATTTGGGGTTACACCAAATATTAAATTAATTCATTTCAAATGATAGCATTTCTTTATTTATTTCATCTTGGTTTAATCTTTTATTACAATAATCAAATAGAGAAAATAATTCAATGATGATTTTAACCAAATTTTTATGTTTGAATTGATTGGTTTTGCTCCAAACAGTAAAAAATGCTACTTTTTATTTGATCGATCGGAAAAAACATATGAACTAGATCATTCAGAGAAATTCAAGATACTTTTAACAAAAGACAATTCATCGGCTTCAAAATAATATCAAATTTTTAATATCATATAAGATTATCATGGTGAAATATCCATTTAAAAAATTCAATTACGCTTTACGTTGAGAGTAAATAAAAAACTTCATTAAAATGACGTTTTAGCCAATTTTGGTTAGTTTTCAAAATACCCTCTTTAACTTCCTTTCCCATGATCCTGACCCAAATACCCCTATCAAGCACAAAATCTGGGAACAAAGAGCTTGGCCATGTCTGATATTATTAATATCTTATTAAACAATAATTAAATAGGATTTATTTAAAAAATGATAATTATGACAGGGTTAAGATTCCGAACCTAACAATATAAATAAAATATTACAAAATTTTTATAGTGGTGATACTTAATATTAATCATAAATATTAATATTTTATACACATTTTATTATATAATTGTATATTCAGGAAAATAATATAATAAAAATATATTCAAAAAATATATTTTAATAATATTTTATTAAGTTACTTTATTGTAAGATTTTCTATATGAATATAAAGTAAAGAGTTTATAATATTTTACATTTAAAATAATTAAAAAATTGTATTCTAAATATTCACTTCTTTTTTAGGTATTGCAGGATATGTCTTACCGACAAGTTATTTTGCCATTTTTAATTGATTTTAATAGTATGATCTAATACAATTACATTAGTATGTATTCCCTTTACAAATTTTCCAATAATATATATGTACAAATTGAAATTAAACCTGTTAAATTATTAATTAAAAATATTATTCTGAAGTTTATTAATATCATAATAAATTAAATTTGAAATAACATTTATTATATAAACAAAACAATACTAAGAAATTAAATACAACGTTATTATTACATAAAATATAACTTTATTAATATTGTGAAAAAATTTAATTAAAGTTTTAATAACATTATAAATATGTTCATTAATATCTTAGAATTGAAATAATTATAAAGAATTTTTAATATTGTATAATTAAATTTTCAAATTTAAACAGTTTTTGAATAATATTATTTATTAACTTTATTATAATTTTGCTAAAAATGATGACCGTTAAAACTGTAATGCTATTTTTATATAAATTTTATTGTTTTTCTTTAATTTTCCCTATCATTTACAGCATCTATTTTCTTCTCTTAGTTTTTAATCTATTAAGAAATTTTCTCTTTTATTTTTTCAACACGATACCTACTATTTATTTTTAACTTCTAATGTCATATATTTTATATTTTATATAAAATTTAAATGGTTCAAAATATTTTAAAATTTGCAAATATTTTAATTAAATTTGAATTTTGTTATAGTTTATAAAAAAAGTTTCAAATAAATTTTGGCTCATATAAGATGAAAATTTACACAGACGATTCATATTTATTAGATTCTTCGTAATCCTCAATAGGAATTTCATATTCATGAATGGAAATGTTGTCTATTTCTATAGATGAATCTCTTTTTGTATCACTATTTAATTTTCTTTTCAAAGATCTAGTATATTTCAAAATATAACCCATAATTAATAGGAAAAAAATTATCAAAATTAATATTACAATTATAATAATAAGATAAATATCAAATGTTTTTTCATTAGAAGAGTTATTATTTTTAATCAATTTTGGAATAATTTTATAGATATTAGTATTAATGTATTGACAAATATTTTTAAAATTTGTTTGGTTTGAATTTTCATTAATGGTTTCATTAAAAATGTCAGAATTCATTCCATTATAAATCCTTATCCAATCAATAATCATTGCACTACAGCCGGACTGAAGATAAGGCTCTAATATAGAAGATCTTTGCATCAAACCAAAACCAATAGATAATTCCCAATTATAATTCACAAAGTTTTCCCTATTGGATAGTTTATATGAATGAATTTTTATATAATTAAAACTCCAAATAATATCCGAATTTCTTTTTTCAATAGAATATATATTATAATGATATAAAGCACTTAAGTTATAATAAACATTTTTCATTTTAAAAGTATTAATTGTCATCAAAATGAAGAATTTATCCTTAATACTGATTAATGAAGAACTAATGTATCCTAAATTTTGCTTTCCTTTGTATAAAACAGTAAAAAATAATCCAATGGATTCAGTGTTGCTTTTTGGATATGCAATTCTCATATCAATTCTATAGTCACTATAATTGAAATAATTTGAATGTCTGACCAATGATTTGACCATTGATTTATTTTGAGGAAGTGTTATTACTAAATTATTCATAATTTGATTGACATTTTCTTTAGTTTCAATAAGGGAACATGTGGTCGCTAAATATTTGCAAGATAATAAAGAATTAATTTGAGAGTATAAATTATGAAGTATTATATAAGATATTTAAATTAAAAAATTAATTTTTTTAAAAGTTTACCAGTGTAACATTCATTTGTTTCATAGGGAAACCATTTTCCTTCATCCAAGTGATTATCGTTGAAATCATCATAAAATATTGTACAATTAGTTGAGATAATAATACTGTAAATTATAAACATCAATATATTTTTAAACATTTTTAATTTAATTTTAAGTTAAAGAAAATGATAAAATAAAAATAAAATGGAATACAATATTTTAATAAAATACTTTTATTAATGATATTTATAAATGAATTGGAAGCAAATGTTTTATAAAAATGTTTTACTTTTATAATTAATGGAAAAATATATACTAAAAATTCCATTCTTTTTTAGGAAATACAGGATATGTTATTTTACGGAAAAGTAATTTTCCCTTTTCAAGTTGTATTTTATAGTATTAGTATGATCTATCACAACTACATTAGTATATAATTCCTTTATAAGGTTTCCAAATATAATAATGTATTAGTTGAAATTAAACATTTTAAATTATGAATAAAAAATAAAGTTCTGATGTTTGTTAAAATATAGTATTAATTAAATTTGAAATAACTTTAATTAAGTAGACAAAATTAAAGGAAAGAAATTAAATTCAAATTTAATATTACATAAATGTATAACTTAATAAATATTGTGGAAAAAATAAATTAAAATTTTAAAAACTTGATAAACATTTTCATAAATATTTATCTCATATTTTGAAAAAAAACTTTTATTTATAATAATAATTAAAATTTTCTTCTTTTATACAGTTTTCTAATATTATTTTAAATTAATAGTAATATAATGCGAAATTTGATATTGGCTAGAAACTAAAGCTTGATACTAATATCAATGCTTATAATGTTATTTACTGTTACTTTCCTTAATTTACGGAGTACTATGTAGTATATAGCATCATTCACTCAACCAACCGCTTGCTCCCACCCAGCAGCCAAACCAAACTCCGCTAGTGGATTGCATGTAGAATGGGTTTGTGAGATCATAGGTTGGGTGGGTGAGCCATTAAAGTGGGTGGTTAGACCTGTAGAGTTGTTAGATGGGTCTGTCTAGCGGGTGGTTGTACTTGTAGAGTAGATGTATAGAACGTTATAGTGGGTGTGTAGACGGGTAGGGTATGTATGAGGGCTGGTAGAGTGTGTTTGCCGTTAGGTAGATTGGTTTGTTAGATAGGTAGAGTAGATGGGTTAGCCTGTATAGTTGATAGTTGGGCCTTTAGAGTGGGTAGGTATAGTGAAAAAATTTTATGCGCTGCATCCCCCGCGGGGGGTCGGCGGGCGTGTAGGCGGGTGGGTGGGTGCAAATCGATTACATATACTACACTAATTATATAATAATGACGTTTAGGATAAAAATCACAAAAGTTTATAAAATATGGATTTGTTAACATATTCTGGTTAAAATTTTACAAAACGTTAATCATTGTAACATATTTTTAAGTCATACATAAATATATGCAGAGATATTAATCAGGGTTTTTTGTATTTATGGAAAAATACTAATAAGTTGTTAATCTAGTCATTTGAATTTTAAACGTCATTATCATCCTGCAAATTTTTAAAAGCTTTTATTATAATCTTAATTATATTTTTGAGGTTCTTAGTTATAGATCAAGCATTAATATAGGAAACATAATCTGATTTTATAATTAATATTTTTAATTATATTAATAAAGTTAATTATAAATTATAAATAGATAGAATAATTTATTTTATATTTGAAATAAAATTTATAAAAAAAATTCCAAGTAAAATTAGCCAAAAAAAATAATTTAACATATTAAAAATAATATATTAAATGAATTAAAGCTATATTATTACAGTTTTGATGAATTGTAATAAAACTTATATAACATATTGATAATTTTTTTTGTAAATTAAAAAATAATTAATAAAGCAAATATATTATTTTAAAATATATTTCAATTAATTAAATAAGTTATTTATTATTTTTCGAAAAATTATGAAAAAGTAATCAAAAATTGAAAATTATTATATCTACATAATTTTAATTTTCATATTCGTAATAATCATGCTTGGTTTAATAGGAATCGATTTAAATATTATTGAATTTCTAAATTTTTTAAGAAACACTTAGCGGCATCTAGGGGGAAAATGAAAAGGGTTAGGTCAATGGGGGTTTTAAATAAACGATCAACTAAATGTCCTATATAATACCAATTAATATCACAAAAATTAAAAAATATATATTTTCACAATCGCATGATATCTTTTGGCGCTTGATAAAAATGAATGGAAGCCATTTGAAAAAATGTCTTAACAATTTTAGAGCCAAGTTTTATTCAGGTTTGTTATGCTTTTCATTTGATTAAGATATCTCTTCTACTTTTTGAGAATAGGGGCAATTTAAAACCTGCGTAGGTGGACAGCCACCCTGTATAATGATCTTATTAAAAGTCAAACCTTTAAATGTGTTTTCGTCCAATAATTATAATTTACTGTTATTGGTTTATGAGAAGCTATATATTTTGTGTTATGGTTTGGTTATCGATTAGTTTTGGAAACATTTAAGACAAATCGATATATAATCTCC
>JAQFZM010001600.1:0-17387 GCA_034695785.1 Galumna obvia | reverse complement strand
TTTCCATTGATATACTACACATCCCGGTGGGCGTTGCCCTAAATACTAAAGTGCAGCCTTTTACCCTCAAAAATTGTCAACTTTAAATTTACCTCCCCGTTTTTTGGTTTAACCTATGTCAAAAAATTTTTTTTAATTCGAAAGCTAATTCAATTTAGAATCGACTCACGTTGAGGGATTTTTGATTTTTTCATGGATCAGAGTTAATGTTCTTATTGGTAAGGTTCTTTAAATATTAAATATATTATTTTATCAAGTATATAATAATATAAAACCTGTAATTTGAGACCTAGATAATAAAGTAATGAAAGGAAACTTTAAAAAGATGATTTTTTCAATACTCTTAATCAAATCATCTTCTTTATTTGACAGAAATTGTTATTAGATGAAATGGATTAACAAGATCATTCTACTAAATTATAAATTAATGAAAAGCCTAGATTTATCACAAAAATACTCTCTTCAGAGATATGTTTACGAAAAATATTTTCAATCAATTTTTATGTAATAAATAAATGTCAAAAGAGTAGCTTAATATTTGATTTAACATAGTTCAGTTAGATTGAGCTAGGTTAGCTTCAAATACTAATGTTTACACATCATTAATAATGTGATATTAAGTTTTTGAAAAGTAGGACAGAATCGAGTGGTTTGAGGCAATAGTGACCACTAATTGGAAATAAATGTGTTTTGTTTTGTGCAGATAATACTCCATAATAGCGAACAAATAGATTGCATTCATTTGTATGATATTCGACTTCAAGAAAAGCCATCGATTTTCGATAATTTCAATAAATATGCAAAAAACAATCGCCACAAACATAAACACAAAAAGTCTGATTCAGTGTTACCGCCCAACGCCGGCAACGGTAGTGCTGTGGATGCTATTGATAGCCCAGACTTTACTTTTTATTATTTGACTCAATGGAAGATTTTATGCAAAAAATTGGGACTTCAACTAAAATACCTGTCAATTGGAGGACTGACAGCATTGGATCAGTTGGCTATTGATATACTATTAAATTACTGCAATTGTTTGGACGAACTAAAGATCAACAACGAAATCGATATCATCTCTTATTTGGCAATAATTAGACAAACCGTTAAACGTATTCATATCGACTGCGAAACTGGTATTGGTTTGGATTGTATTTCACTCTTGGCTTTTAGGAATTACGCTGAAAAAGTTGAAACACTCGGTAAGGAATAACCAAAAACAAAATCTTTACATTTTATCTATTATTGCATACATTTTCTAAATATATTCGAACACAAATTGAAATTCACTCCTGAAATGTATGAAAAAATATATTTGTATCTTTCTTACTAGTTTACTAGTTTCTCCATTTTGTTTACATTAGCCAAAACATGAATTTTATTTAGCATATACATTTTACAGAATATATTGATAAAAACCTTGGAATTATGGAAAACAAGAATTTGACATTAAATTTGACATAAATTCAGTGCTTCAGAGCTTCACTTCTACTGCTTTGTAATCATATTTACATTATATGAAAGGCGTTTTTCAAAAGTTTTATTACTAATACTGCAAAAATTACCAAGGCACAAGTTTTATTTCAAAATCACATTTTATTTATATTGAATATTGTTTATGAAATTTTAAGAATTTGTTATTGATTTTACAATTTATCATAATGATAATCACCTTGCTCAAAATAAAAACAATTTTTTTTAGAAATAAATCAAAATAATAGTATAAATTATTTAATTAATTATTTAAAGAGAAAAATAAATATTTGTATTAAAAAAAGGAAAATAATTGAAATGTTCAAGGTAGACAAATACTGATAAATAATGATCACAGAATTTAAACGAATTTGAAGAAAACATAGATAATAATGAGCATGGTAAATTGGCTTAATCTAATTTTAAACACACAGGAAGAGTAGACGTTGAGTCAGAACTAATCGATTCGGTCATATCGACGATTGGCAGCAATTTTGTGAACTTAAAGCGATTGATGTTAAGAGTGCGCAACAATGAGATAGAAGTGAGCACTCCCGCAGACTTTCTCTTCCTTCAATTAGAAGAACTATCGCTACAGTTCGTGGCCGGTAATGTTGACGCACCCTTTCAAAAGTTGGTGGGATTGGGCTGGACTTCTATCCATTCGCTTACTATACAATACGCGTCTCTCACCAGAGAATCCGTCGCTGAAATTGTCAGACAATTACCACAATTAGAGAAACTTGTATTACATGCCATTGAATTCAGATGCGATCACCTTGGCAAAAGGTTAACTTTAAATGTCTGCACAAATTAGTTTTAGATTCTTTCACTATATTACCATTATATTACCATGGATACATACTCTTAATTCCAAAATTAATCAATTTCTAATCAAAGTGACAAGTTGCTCCTTGTATCACCTTGATCAATTTTTAAAAAATTCTTTTGAAAATTCTTTTTAGAATTAAGAAAAATTGAATTAAAATTGCATTTATTTTCAAATAATTGTAGAATTGATTTATTGTGATGTATAGATATGGGCACCGGTTGTGCGTCGAGTGTGACCGTCACTGTTGGAAATCATTATCACGTCTTTCAAAATTAAAACATTTAAAACTTCATCGGATAATAATCGACGAACAAATCTTATCATCGATTGATGCTATGAATGAATTATCATCACTTGATTTACACTATTGTTCTAATGTTAACGAAAATATTATCGATATCTGCACTCAATTAGCAAAACGACGTCCGAGGGATACCTTCACTCTATGCATACTTTCCAGAGGTTTTCTATCAATCAATGCGGAGGACATCCATATTAAAAACCTTATACTTGATATTAAAGTCGCCGTTTAAGTTGATCGACCTTGTTCATTTATTTTTTTAGACCTATCTATTACTGTATAATATTATTTCATTGGATATAATATTAATTAAATTTTAATAAATTAAAATTAGTTTTATTTAATAAATCTTTAAAATTACTCCAAATCTAATGATTTAAACAAAAACTTGACTCTAATTTAATTAATTTACTAGTTGATCAATTGACCAAGGTGATTATATAGCTATTTTAATTAAACGCTCAAAGAATATAATCCTATTTAAGGCTACATTTCAACTATTTGTTCGAATTATTAAATTATCTTTTAAACAAAATTAAAGCTAGCATGCTCAAATTTAAGCTATTGAAATAGAAGCTCATTCGGTTGTGTAAACACCTTGGTCACCACAAATTGGTTAACCCAAACGATTACTTAACTCAACCGATAACTTTTATTACAAATTTGATCTAATTATGGGTTAAGATATTGCTTTACACAACCAATTAGTTGACCGAACTTTACTCAACCGAATGGAAACTGTAATTTAAAATAATCTAATTATTATTCAATAAAATGAATACAAAATTCAATTTAATATGAAATAAATCCGAAGTAATAAATTATTATTTCTAATAATCGATAGAATTAAATGAAAATCTAACCATAAATAGAATTCTTGATATCAGTTATGCTATACTTAAGTATTTTTACTTTTTTTTTAAATTAAATATAAGAAAAATATTTTTTCAAATTTTTTGCGTTTAGTCATCAAAAAGTGATTCAAAGAATTGCAAATCAATTAATTCTTCAGAAGTGATATCAATTATTGTGATTCGTTTGCAATTCTCAATGAGTTTAGTCTGAATTTCTTGTTTTGTCGACTCTTTTGTAACTCTTAACTCAATTGAGTGAAGTTCTGAGAGTTTGCTCAGAATATCAGTCGTATATTCTGTGGCTTCTATTTTGATGTCTTTAATCTTTAAGGACTGAAGTTTTGGTAAACAAATATCAATATCTTTTAGTATTACATCAGAAATTGGTTCATCAAATTCTTGGAATCGAAGAGTTAAATGCGTTAAATCTATAAAGTTTTTGAATGACATTTTCTCAATGATTTCTTTGATTTCTTGATATGTCTGTCCATCGAACAGAAAAAACACATCCAATCGTTTCAATTGTTTGAGTTTTTGAAGAGAAGACAAATTTATTTGATTCGAATCATCGGTTAATACATAAAATATTTTAAGACTTTTTAAATGTTTGCAATTAAGAGATAATTGTTTTATAAGATAAGAGAATTTCTTTTCATTTAACTCAAGAAATGAAATGATTTCCAAATCAATTAAATTCTTTATATTTGATATAATTTCCCAAAATTTAATTAAGTCTTCGTCTGACAAATGCATGCAATTGATTGACAACTCTTTTAACGAATTTCTGTTTGTTTTGATAAACGACTCAAAGATATCAATATTTTCTTCAAATAAATTACAGACTTTTATTCGTTTTAAGCCATTGAACTGAACCACAGATAAGTCTGGAATACGATTAACGACCAGTTCTTCAATATTTGATATTCCGGTCCAAAATTGTGATAAATTGATTCGTTTATCAGTTAATGAAATGAGCAAGGTACCATACTTTTCAAACACTAAATTAACTACATTTGAATCTAATGAGACTTCACTCAAATCAAATTTAGTCAAATAATTGCAGTTTTCTATAATTAATATTAAAACTTCTTTTTTAACATTAAATTTAATGACAATTCCTTTCAAATTGACTAACTTATTGATGAACTTGGTCAATTTGCTCATGTAATCCACTGAATGAGACAATAACTTCTTGTAAACACTTTCTCTTTCGAATATCAAAATGTAGTGTTTATTAAAAATATTCCTCCGGAACTGTTTCGATACACATTCGAGTCTTAATTTGTCTTTTAGTGACAAATATTGTAATAATTCTTCTGTTAAGTCGTCACAGAATCGGTCACTAAAGCAGTCCTTTTGGTAATTATCTTCTAATTTCTCGATTTGAGACTTTTGTCTTTTCATTTGATCCTTATTTTTATCAGAACTTCTATTAATTAATTCAGTTTTAATGCTATTGTCTTCTAAAGAAGAATCAATGGTTTGATGTGAAGACATGTTTTGTTTGTTGTCTTTTAAACTTTAAAAGGTTTTGAATCAAAATTTATTGTAAATTACGATCAAAATATATTCAATCAATTTATACATAATTTGTGAACAACTCTTGAAATGCAAACAAATGTCAAAACAAATGTAATGTAAAAAACATAAATATAAAGTCACGAACAGAGAAACAACAAATTCTTTTAATATATATTTCGTTCAAACATTACGACATTTGTTTACTTTTAAACCAATAGCTTTCAATAACGTTATAATTGACGTAATTTTTGGATAAAACGTCTAAACCTAAACATACTTTTAAAATTTAAAAGTATTTGTCTCTCTTTTCGTGACAATGATTTTAAGAATAGACTAATATTAGCCTTTATTTAATAGAAACTTCTTATTGAAAGTCAATAGTATAGTCAACAAAATTGTATTAAAAATTGTAATCCAAAACAAATGTATTAAAAGTCCTTATTATTAGTCTTTTGTGATTTCAGTAATAAATTTCTAATTGAATTTCAGTGAGTTTTGCAATCATTTAATTTAATGAAATTTTATTATAAATGTTTTGTAGTTATTATCGTCTGAATTGTTTTTAATATAATTTGAATTAAATGCCAATTATTTAATCAATTATTGTTTAAAAGATGTCCCATTGGTTTCATAGAAACGCATTAAAATCAACGACAAATCAATCCTTTAATTTGTCTTTAGTTTCAGCTCATCCGCAGTCCATTCAAATATGTGAAGAACTCAGAAAAGCCAGACTTCAGACTCTGGAACTGATGACTGATCCGAGCAGTAGTGCCGATACACTCGAAAAACAATTGAAACTCTATTTATCGCTTCTTTTGGGACTTGTCTTCAATTATAGCCTTAACCCAAATGTTGGTCCGACCGATAGCTCTAAACTCAGACATTATATTAAGTTTAAGTGGACGGACAGCCTTTTAGGTAAGTCTTTCCACTATTTTATTGTCTTTTAATGTAATGTATTTGTTGTTAAACCAAATTTAGGTCAAATACCGACCGCACAACAGGACTCTGTCTTTGAGCTCATCTCCATTTTGATTGAGTACTCCATTTGGTTGACTAAACACTGTTGCCATTTGGCGGCCAAACCCGATATAACAATGGATTCGGCGAAGGAATGCCATAAATGCCTGAGAAAAGCTGCCGGAGTTTTAACACTCGTTCAAAATCAATGGTATTCTTCTTTACTATAATTTAGTATTTTATTAATGATTTTCATATATAAGGTGTGACCGACTTCTGGATAAAACAGTGACCGCCGGATCAGATTTGGATCCA
Organism: Galumna obvia; assembly: GCA_034695785.1. Lineage (NCBI taxonomy): Eukaryota > Metazoa > Arthropoda > Arachnida > Sarcoptiformes > Galumnidae > Galumna > Galumna obvia. The sequence goes on along the minus strand of JAQFZM010001600.1, from coordinate 11,131 downwards.
CGAGTGCTGAGCGCTTATATTCAACAGTGTAAAGCAGAAGCACAAGAAGTGACAATAGCCCGCGCTATTGAACTGAAGCACAGCCCTACTTTAGTGTCAGCCCTCGCCAACGAGACTTCAAAGCTATTCCTTTCAGCCGCCGGTGCCGTCAAAGCAATAGATCCAAACAAAGTTTCAAAATGGATGACTTATTTTCAAATGAAATCCTCTTTTTATGAATCATATGTAAGACTTTTGGACTCTTCTATGGGTTCTCTCAATCTTTCCATTTGTAGGCATTTTGTTTTCTTGGAGAAAGTCTTCTCGAACAGGAAAAATGTGGTGAAGGTATTCGTGCCCTCGAAGAGAGCGAAAAGTTTTACGAAATATCTGTAAAACAGTGTAAAGAATATCGAAAAATGAAAGCGCCGTCCGGTGTCGGCACCGCTAAAGTTGACGAACACCTCTTCTTTCGTAAACTTCAACCTCAGGTCAAACGCACTAAAGACAAATGTATTCGTGAAAATGGGTTTATGTAAATATATTTCAATAATTTTTGTTTTTAAGTTAATTTAATTTTTGTTTTAGTTTTCACCAAAAGGTACCCAAAGATTGTCCACCACTTGAACTAAAGGCAACTCACGGTTTAGTAGAACCGGAAGAATTTATTCTACCAGAACTGAATCAATTATGGACTCCCGAAGCATATTCTGCTTTTGATTTGTCCAAAAACGTCACTTTAATTGATCCGGTATTCAATTATTTTTAAGTTAATCTTTAAATAATAAAACTTCTTTTAAAGAGAGGAAAACCCAAAAGTCAGGCGAAAACAGAAGAACCAATTCCTGAGATCAACGAAAAACCAATTAATTACACACAAACTGATCCCAAGAATCAAAGCGGATGTCAAATACAATGAAATGCCACCAAATTATGACTTTTTTATTATTATTTTCGGACCAAAAATTATGAGATTTGTTTAATTGAATATTATTTAACTAATCGTTTATCAAATTATCTTATAATTACTGAGTTTTGTATTATTTTTCTTTATTTAAATTTAAATATTATTTAATGTTTTATTAATAAAAAATATTTTTAATTAATTTATAACTAAAAGTTTTTGAAACAAAGATTATTCTCAAATTAATTCGCAATAAATTTAAAACGACTTAAACTTTTATTTGAATAAAATTGGATCCAATTTTAGATAATTACAAAAAAATCAAATTTAATGATTGAAATATTAATGAAATGAAAAATTATAAAATAAAAAAACTTTAGATTAGATTATTTGTATTCAAACAAAATTAATAATTAAATTAATAGTAATTAAATTAAAAGAAATTAAATGTTTTCTTCTGATTATTTCATTAAAAATATAAAAATTTAATGAATTTATGGAAATTTCTTTGAAATTTAACTAAAATCAAAGTTACCTTAAATAGAATTTTTTGCCAAAAGAAATGCTATAAAAAATCCAATCAATTGTTTTAAAGTCTAAACCAATTAATAATTATTCGTTGTTATCATTTTCTTGAAGTAATTCTTCTAATTCTTGTAGTGTTTTATCGAAGTCTTTCTCAATTAATTGCATTTTATTCAACGTTTGTTTTGATTTAAAATGTGTTAAATTGTGTCGATTTAACTGTTCTTTACTAATGAAACTCTTTTGGCATTCATTCCAATCACATTTGAATGGCTTTTCACCCGTATCTGTAAATCGATAAAACAATTAACGACATTCAAAATAATCACTAAATTAAGTGAATTCAAACAAATCAATGAAAATAATCGAAAGAATAATAATTAAATAGAATTTCATTTTTGAGAGAAAGAGTTTCGGATTCTTTAGTTCATTGAATTAAAAAATGAGGTAAAACTTACGCCGTCTTATATGAAGAGTGAGTTTATCCTTTCGATTGGTTTTAAAGCTACAATTTTCATATTGACAAACAAAAGGTCTGTATCCACAATGAAGTTTATCCATATGATCGTTAAACTCGAGGTCATTTGTAGCCCTGAAATTGCATTTACCAAAAGTACAGTTAATAGTTTTTGAAGCCTCAGATGTTTGGCCGCTGTTTTCAACTTTTGGTTTTGTCTTTTGTTGTCTTTTGATTTTCATTTGCTTTCATTTAAAAAAAAAATTTGAAATTAATTACAAAATCATTGATTAAAATTTTAATTACCTTTTGAGGCGATACTTCTTCTGATTCCTGTAAATCAATGACATTATCTCCAATTGTATCCATAATTTCGTGTTTTCTTTTCAAAGTGTTCTCAGAATTTTGGTCAGAATGTGTTTCACTCATATGCTGTTCAAAAGAAGACTCATCAAAGGATTGGTCACAACATTGAAAGTGTTCTGAATCTGAGTCTTCATCTTCTCGTAATGGAGACGATTCGAAAGATATGATGGTTTGGTTAGAGTCCGGTCCGAAATGTGTTTTTCTATGTCGGGCCAAATGATGGCTTTGAATGAAGTCTTGATGACAGCCCACAAAATCACATTTAAAGGGTCGCTCTCCTGAATGATAGCGAAGGTGTGCATTAAGTTTATCTAATGTTTTGGCAGAATAGGAACACTTGTTATCAAAATTGCATTTATAATAACGGTCTCCTCTATGGCTCTGATTGTGTTTTTGTAGCTCTTCTTCAGTTTGAAAATGCATTTCTTTATATAAAAAATAAAATAAAATTTGATTTTTGTTATAATTATGAAGAATTGTAATAATAGAAAAGAAAATACTGACTGCAGAGACCGAAATTACACTTAAATGGCATCGGATTCAAAGATTCGATCACTGAGTCGTCTAAACCAATATGTCTTCTTAAGTGTTTCTCCAATTCCTCTGCGGTTTGAAATATAAGATCACAACCCGTGAATTCACAGATTAAGTGCTCTCTATTAGTGTGAAGTTTTCGGTGTCGTCGCAATTGTTCTGCAATAGTAAAGCTTTTATCACACGTCGGCCACAAACAACGAAACATTTTATCCATAGAATGTCTCGAGTGATGGATCTGTAGTTTATCTTTCGATTTGGCAGCAAAAGTGCAGTCCGGGTACTGACATTTGAAGGGTCGGTCACCCGAATGGATTTGTTTATGTATCTCAAGCTCTTCTTCAGTTGCGTAATGCATGTCTTGTAATAAAAATAGTCTTATTATTAGAATAAAGTTTAAATCACTTATAAATTAAATAATTTTCAAAAATTAATTCACTCGTATTTTCACTAAAATTTATGTTTAAATAAAAAATGCTTTTATTCGTAAAGAGAATAAAATGAATTAAATTATATTTAAATTCAATTTAAAAACTATAAATTTAATGGAATACTGACTGCATTTTCCAAAGTCACACATAAAGGGTTTGGGAGGAATCGGTTGTTTCACTCTCTTCTGTCTTCCAGTTCCGACTCCAGTTAAAGCATTTGCTGCTATCAAATGGTTTCGTTTGTGTTCAGTCAAATCTTTCATTCCAGGAAAGGCTTGTATGCAATCGGGCCAATCGCATACATAGGGATTGGGTCCGGAGTGAATCATTTGTCTGTGTTCTGCCATTTCTGATAATGTAGTGAAACTTTTATTGCATGCTTCAAAAGAACATTTGTGTGGGAACTCGTGTTTAAGAACATGTCTTCTAATGATTCCTTCGTTGATATTCCCATAATCGCAATAATCCCACAAACATTTATACCAAAACTTTCCGTCAGAAGTGCGACACTTCACGTAATTGTCGTTTCCCTCTACGATATCGTCAGTCAGAGCATTGATCGGACATCTGATCACTGAATTCATGCGCTGTCTATTCCGATACCTGTCCTCCACTTCTGTGGTCACAACAACGCTATGGGTCTGTCCATCAGCGCTGATCATACCATCGGTCACAACAATAAACTGTTGATCGGAGACGACGGCTCCACTCAATTCTATTGTTGTTGTCTTTTATGAAAAGATAACAACAATTAAAAAAATATTATAAAACAAAAGACAACTAAAAACTATTACCGAAGTGTCAAACGTTTGACCAAAAATCTGTTGTAAATCAATTGCAGGTATAGTCGAAGATCTATTCATCGGTTTGTAGTCTTTATTGGCTTTAATGAGTTGAGTCGTGTGCGAGACGTGACTCACTCTGTGTTCAGTCAATGACTTAATATCTCTGAAACGTTCCTCACAATCAGCGAAAGTACATTTGAATGCATTTGTGTCCATATGAGTGGCGCCGAAGTGTTCTAAAAGATCCTGAGTTTCTGAAAATCTTTGTCCGCATCCAATGAACGAACACTGGTATGGCTTCTGATGTTTGACCGCATGTTTACGAATAGAGCACTCGGACTGAGTCCGGAACGAACACAAAAGCCATTTACAAACAAAATCTATTTTACCATCGATTAGATTCTTCTCTTCAGTCCAACAGTTGGACAAATCGCTGTCCATTTCAGTTGTCATCAATTGTTCCGATGAGTGTTCCATAACAACGATGTGCTGTTCATTATTATTGATTACTTCAATCACTTGTGTCTGTTGAGAGACTTCCTCTTCAAACACTTCCTGATGACTGGCATCCATAAGTTCTTCATGTGTGATACCATCCTCTGTAATGATAACTGCCTGTTGTTGTTCCTCAACTTCAATGAGTTGGTGTCCCTCCTCTTCAATAAATTCTTCGTGTGTCTGGTTTTCGACCACTTCTTCTGCCTGTTGTATACCTTCTTCTTCACTGAATTCATTGTTATCTTCTATTTGAGGAACAATTGTTTCATCAAAAGTTTCGACCACTTTTTCCTCTTCTTCTGGAAGTTGTAAAAGAGTTTCGGCCACTTTTTGTCTTCGGGTCACTCGAAGTGGAGCTAAAGTCTTCGCCGCCGTCTCTTTCATCTTTGTTTTTGACGGACCGACACTTCGTTTAGTACTTCTTGTATTCATTTATTCCTATAATGTCTTAAATGTCACTAAACTATCATTAAATCAATGGATTTCTTAATTTTCTAAACAAATTTGTTTTGGTTTCCTCTCCTCTCCAACTGATATAATGGTGTCTCTGAATGGACTCACATTTAGTACTTTTAGTAAATACCAAAAACATTTTATTTTATATACTATTCTTATATAAAAAGGTATTAAAACATTTATCCATTTATCAAAACAAGAAAATATTAAATTATTTTTTGCTCCAAATTTGAAATATTAAAAATTTAATCTTGATCAGTTGCAGTTTCAATTATAACCAATACTTAATATTCTTAGGCTAAGAATACAGATAAGGATCTTTAAATGATTAAATACCATCGACGCACATATTCTTGAAATCTCTAAGGCTATGACCAAGATTACATTTACATTTGAATTTTTGATTTCTAGTAATTAAATAAAGAAGAAATAAGAATAGTATGATAAAAGTAACAAGCACAAATATTATTATGAAATCGACTGCAAAATGCATTTTTTGCCGATTTTTTAAATAACAAAATAAATATATTATATATGAAACATTAAAATAAAAGAAAATTGGTAAGGTATTTTCTGGTATATATATTTATTGCTATATATACCTAATAAATATAAATATACAATGTAAGTACAACATACATATACCATGCATATATGCAATTTCCATAAATACAATATATATAAGTGATTAGTTTGGATGAAATGAATGCTATTTTCCATTTGTTCAATGATAAGAGACAAGTGTTTCAACAGATGTTAAAATGGGTCCAAAAATATTCTTTTTAAGATTTATTTCAAATAATAGTAAACAAAAAATTCAATAAATTATATTAATAATTATATTAACTTGTTAAAAAGTCTATATTTTATTTCTGTTTTATATTTGTTTTCAAAAATAATTCTAAATTTAATGATTGATCATGGTTTAATATTCATATAGTTTACAATTCCTTTATTGCTTTAATAATAAGTTTATATTTTAATACAATTTTAAATATAAGATTTGTATTATTTTAAAACGTATTTTAATATTTGTTTATTCTTAATAAATACTTTTTAATAAATAAATTTTTTTTTCAATAATTAAATAAAAAGAAAATAAGTGAAGTCAACTCCATTTTTATTATTCTTTATTTGATAAAGGTCATTCTGTATATCATTAAGTTTGGATTGAAATCTGGTAATTTTCGATTGAAATTGAATAAGTCCAGTATTATCATATGTCAAATATTTCCAAGTATCAGCTAGCTCCTTTTGCAAGCGATGATAACTGGTTAATAGTTGATTGAGTTGCATATCAATTTGATCTAGATCTCTTGTTGGTGAATCATTTGTTAATGTAACAAGTTCAGATTTAAAACTGAACAATTGTGAAACCAGATTATAGAGTTGTGACTGAATGTTCAGATACAGTGACTCTGAATGATATTTAAAAATGTTAGCAAGATAATTTATTAATTAATGTAATTTTATCATTAAAAGTTATTCAATAATAAAATCAAGCAACTTTTTAATTGCTAATTTATTTGACAGTTTTTAAATCATTAATTTTAATATTTTATATAATTTCATCGTAAATATTGAGTCATTATTTTTATTGACTATTATAGTACTTTTGGTTTATGGAAAAAGAGAAACGAGAAGAAATATTGTTACCTTGGTTACTATGATGAACAAATTTCTTATTGTCATTCTTTGTATTGATTATACTTTCGACTAAAATAAAAGTCAAACAAAAAATAGTTAACAAACGATTCATTTGAGAATTTGTTAAAAATATTTGAAAGAATTACTAATAAATAGAAGACAATATTTTTTGAAGTAAATCTTAAAATTCAAGATTCAGACGATTATCCTGTAATTCAAGTTTAGTTTATAGAGTTCCTGCTTTGATATGAACTGAATGAACAACAAATTTAATTATTTTAAGTAATAATAATAAAAATATTTTAAACTTTAAAATTTAAATTATTTCAAAAAAGTATCCAATTTTTGATACAAAGTATTAATATTAAAGTACTTAAAGTATTTTTTTTCAAAAAAAAAAGTTTTTAAATTTTTCTATTATTTATTTTATATTAAAACCTTTTTTGGTTTAAAACTTTAAGGCAAACATAGTATTGCAAAGTATAAATAAGTTTCAAATAATTAAATAAAGACAATTTAAATGCTCAGAATTTGATAAAATGATTTATCCAGTTTATTGTGTTTTTCAATTTTCAATGATTAAAACATTTTTGTTTTTTAAATGCTTTCGTTCAGAGGTTTAAAACATTAAATAAATTAAATTTTCGTAAAAAAATTAAATATGAATTGAGACAAACTTTCAGATCATTGGTTAAACAAAAAGTACTGAATTATCAGATCATTGGTTGTACTGTATTTATAAGTTTATTCCCAATCGGCGTCAGCATTACTGCCGCCGTAGAGAACGGTTTCTGACTGTTGAGGTCTGATCTCCTTCTGTTGAGGATCTTCTCTAGTTTGGTGCTGTTGGTGCTGTTGGGTCTGTTGTTGTTCCTCCTGTTGAAGAGTCTTGGAAGTTCCCCATCTTGTTTGTTGGACCTGTTCGGTTCTTTGTTGGACAGTCTTTCTGCCGGGAAGTCCTTTACGTTCGTAGTGCTGTTCCTCCTGTTGTTGCTGTTGTTCCTCTCTTTGTTGAGTTTTGCCACCCTTTGACTGCCATCTCTGTTGTTCTTCGTATTGTTGATCCTCTCGTTGTTGAGTTTTGCCACCCTTTGATCCCTGCCATCTCTGTTGAGTCTGCTCTGTCTGTTGGACAACACCCTTAAGACCTGAGCCTCCTTTTGAGCTTCCACCTAAGCAAGATCACATTTATTAGAAAACATACAATAATTAAATGTTGTTAAATTAGATATACCTCCTCGGATACCGCCAAGGATTCCTCCTTTACGGGTGTCACCACCTTTGGTGCACTCGACGTATGCGATGATGGCCAGACAGACAGCTACAACGACGAACTTGTTCATTTTTGTTCAAAGGCTTAAAACTTTGCAACTTTCGAGAGAAGTGAAGATCAGTAGAACTCTGAAGGTTTTGTGATGACTAGTGGTGAGGACAGCCCTTTATATACTGTTTTCGGGAACCCTTTCGGTTAAAGGGTTATGAAGTAAAACAAGAAAAACATAAAAAAGAAAGAAGAAGTACTTGTTTTGTATGATTGAATGTGTCCTTCAAAATGAACTTTCCTTTAATCGCTATCCTTAAGGATGTGATTATATAAAAGTAGAGGAATTACTTTTTTAGAACCCAAACATCGGAACGGAGTTATCAGTCATTTATGTTAATTAGAAATTTTTGTAAAAACTCACTCTTCTCTTATTAGTAATTTTCACAGCCTGTCCTTCCCTCTGTCTCTCTCTCTCTCTCTCTCTCTCTCTCTCTCTCTCTCTCTCTCTCTCTCTCTGGAGTTGATAAACAAGTTTATAAATTGTTTTCATTGAACTCAAGAGAAGACATTTAAAGATGTGACGAATGCTATTTCGAAATGTAGAGTACAATCAACTCTTTTACAATACTTTCACTGATCGTTGAGAATATCCACGAATAAAGTTCATGACTAAACTCTTCAACTTTTTTTATGAAATGTAATTTAAATTTCATTTTAATAATATTTTAATGTTCTAAAAATGACCCCATTTTAAGAAATTATGTTAATTTTAAACATAAACTTTTTGTAAATTATCTTGGTAAAATATCTTTTAAGGTATTCTAATAATTAGCTTGTTCAAATCTATAAGAATAAGCTAATTGATAAGTTTGTTAAATAAGAAGAGTTGATAATTTGATAAACTATAAGTGCAAAAAGGGTTTTGTTTTTGCTTTTCTTCCAAATAGTTTTTCTCTCATATGATGTCTCGAACTCTTCTATGGAATACGAGGTTAAGTTCATTACACTGTAATGCACTTTAATTAAGGTGAGAATACACTTAAAGGGGCATTCAATGACATTCTTGGACATTTTGTTTCCAGTTTTCATAATTATTCGTCTTTAAGTTTGTCTTCACTTCAGATGACTCTTTCAGTCAATAGAAACTCTTTTAATGATTTAAAATATGATAATTTTGAAGTATTTGACACTTTTCAAGTTCAAAGTTCCAAACGATTTCACCTTTTCTCCACTCAAAGACACTTTTCATTAATTTGTTTTATTAATGCCATTCATTACAAAAATGATGGACACATCGATCAATGAATTTAAAAGTTTTAAACTTTTTGAACGACTATTTCTTATATGTTTTTGACTTCATTTTATTAATAAATAATTTAAATGTTTTATAATTATAACAGAATTTATAATTATAACAGAATTTTCAATAAGTTCTGTATTTAATTATAATTTCAATCACATATTATATCTCATTTTATTATTTATATTTAAATACATTTTTGGGTAAATATATTTATAAATTTTATATAATTATTAAATAAACGATTTCTTCAAAACAAAAAATAAATTTATTAATTATTATAAGTTTTTAACTAAAACTATTAATTATAAGAACTTTTAGCTATTAAAAATAGCTTGATAACAAATATATTATATTGTTTTATGCATTTTTAAAATTAGGAAAATATTTTGCTTCAATTCTATGGGTATTATAAAATAGAATACTTTCAAAATCCTTGTAATCTTAATAACTTTAGAACCATTTGAGATATTTGAATAATACCTAGTATTTTATTGCAAATTATACATATACTCTAGATTACAAAGTTTCTTTAAGATAGATTAAGTGATTTATGAATAAGATTAATTTTTATTTCAAAATGTAAAGTTTAGTTTGCTCAATTTCATATATTGTTTTAAAAATTAATTCTCACATTTTCAACAATAAAATAATGAAAACTTTGTTAAAATTGAATGACCCAGTCAAAAATAAAGGCTTTCGCACTAAAATTACTATTTTTCTTAGCTGTATATTGCTTGATTAATTAAATTTAATTTTAAATCATATAAGACTATAATCGTTTATAAGCCAATCGTTTAAAGATAATTAAATGAATGACATTTCATGAAAAGGTCGAACTTCGACAAAATCCATTTGAAAGCCTACATTTGTCAGACTGTTGTCAGAGGTTACTATGGGGTGACTCTCATCAGTGATCTCTATAACATTTATGAGGTTAATATTCATAAAACTAATTATATTAAAATTATTAATTTAATTCTTTTAGATTAGTTTAATATACTTTAAAAAGAAAAATAATCATTCCAGATATAATACCGTGGTAATTTCATTAGTGCATAATCTGGCAATAATATCATATAAAAAGTTATTTTAGTGCCAAAAAGTTATACTACATTTGGTTAACCGGTCGGGAAAAACCGAAATGTTCTAGGTATTTTCAAAGTTCAAACTTCAAGGAAAATAAGTTTTTAAACCCATTTAAGTAATAAACTGTAATATATAACCTTGTGAAGTTTATGTTATAATTAGATTAAAAGTCATGTCTCAATTGTTAATTAGTAAAATAAAAAGTCTATGACTAAATTATAACATTATATTATATATTCAAATAAATACACAACTCTAACTTATACAGTCCTTGATCATTTTTATGGAGCACTGGTTTTATAAACCATTTATTATGAACCAAAGTTAATACAAACCATAGAAAATAGGAATAAGTTTTATGAACCTAAAGATTGTATTCAATATATACATCAAATGAATTGAAAATTAAAAAAATTTTTAAGTGAAAAATGTTTTCAAATAAAAGTTATAAATTAATGATAAAATAAAAAGTGGTGTAAAAAGAGATAAACTTAAAATTGATTATAAAATTAAAAGTAATTCACATTCATTTAAAAATGTTTTTGAATAATTTATTCATTAAAACAACAAAAAATAACTGATTTTTTCAATTAATTGATGTAATTATTTATTATAAATGAATATTAAATAAAATACAAAAAATACCGATTTTATGAAGCAATCAGTTTTATGAACTAAATTCTAATTCCAGATCACTTCATAAATATGATCGGTGACTGTATAAGAATTCCAATTAAGTTTTACTTAAAATTTTATTAAGTTAAATATATTACTTCTATCATTAATACAGAGCTGGCCAAACATGTATCCAATATAAAAAAATCGTTGCCATTTCTCATACATTACTTTATTAAGTTGTTTACATTAGTAACCTGTTGCTTGGATACTTGGATGCT
>JAQFZM010001599.1:0-17391 GCA_034695785.1 Galumna obvia | reverse complement strand
TTGAACAACCTCTCTAACTTGAACAAAAAAATTTTCCCAACCTTGTTCAACTTGTGGAAGTTTAACTGTAATATACAATATTTTATATAATAATTTTATTCAGTTTTCGGTTTTTATTATTTAAATAAAAGATATTATGAAATAAATTATTATTAGAATCTCTAAGCAATTGAACAATTAAACATTAACTTATCAAGTTTACCAGTTATAAGCAATTGCCCATGGACATACTGTTGCCAAGATATATATCGTAACAAATATGATGAAAGATGAGGGGAATATAAGTCGAGCCGTATAATCAACTTTATTACGACTCAATGGATCCTTTGTGTAGTCTATGTTTCCAAAGAAATAAAACAAAACATTACCGATAATACGTCCGCACCGACAGAACAATCGGTCCCCAAATTCATTGCATTTTATGGATGCCGTCAATCCCTACAAAATTTGATGAATCATTATTTAATTATATTATAATAAAATATAATAAAAAAAAGTTTGTCTCAAAATTGGGGTCAATTAAATGACAATTATATTTCGAAAAAAGTTGTCACTATTTATGACTTAATTATTCCTCAAACGAGAGATTATCTAAAGTGAAATCTTATCTTAAAATAATTTTTACAATAAATTTGAAGTCAGTATTTATTTGGAGATAAAAACATTATTTTAACCAAAAAAGGTTTGAAAATAAAGTTTAAAAAAATTAAAATATATTTAATGCATACAATCGATAGAAAGCCTTTAAAATTGGAACCGAAACACTTTATTTCTAATTTGATAATCAAATCTATGACTCGATTAGGAATGAATTGAAACCTTTGAATTTCAATAAATAGAACTGAATTTATTGTTATTCAGAATAAGTTTATCCCTATTTCTGATTAAAATTAATTTATTTTTTGATAAAAAAATGTAAAATAGATAACAGACTTGAGTCGCGCGTAATGTCTTCCTATCGTTTGCCCTCCAGGCCCAGGATATGGCGATTACAAACTCGATTAAACTCATAAATACAAAGAATATGCATAAAGTCATCCACCAATGAATGGCCACAACGTATGAGACATTGATTTCTGAATTAATGCTAACATTTTGTGTCACTAAAGTGAGTAATGGCGTCACCACAAGAGCCACCTTTTTATAAATGCAATTAATTTCATACATATATAAGACAATTAAAATAAATAATGTATTACCCTGGCCGGCCACGCCATCACAGGTATCCAAAATGTTACAAAAGATGAAATGGTTGTGAGAAAAGTGGGCGCATATACTCTGATAACATAATATGAAACCCTTCGGACTAATTTGAGTTTAGCCGTCAAACATTCAAAATTTCCCAAATGGTTGTGTCGTTTACTCGTATCAATAGTAGTCTCTCTTATTCTAAATTTAGAGTTATCGTCGAGTGGCGGCCCTTTGAAGTAATTCCACTCCAATTCCAAGTTTTTGTTATTTTGCGTTACTTTTGAGAAAGTTTTGTAGTAAGAATTGTATATTCATTGCATACATTTGATCAAAGTCTGGACTCACAACTGATAATATCGATGGGACAGAACTGTATGTCCTGAGGATATTGTGATAAATCCATTTTGCACTGGAATTTCACATTCATTCGAATGCTTTGAGTTATGTGTTTGTCCTCTAATACAGTGAAAAAGATGATAGGGTTGACCACATTTAACACTTTTGACTCCAAAGCATTACTAAAATAAATGTCGGGCGTCCATATCTTGGATATCCACGAATAGTCGAGAATGATTTCTTCATTTTTCTTGATATTTGTGGGCAAAACAATTCGATTGTCTCTCCATTTTTGGTGGAAAATTAAATCGACGACAAAATACTGAATTCAATTCAATTTAATATTAAAATCAATAATCAATTCAATGATTGACTTTAATTCTAATTCTAGAAAACAAATATAAGGTCAGACCTGTCCGGACTCGACAACACTGACCAAATCAAAAATTTCAATTCCAACACTTATTGTTAGTTTTGAACCATTAATTGAAGGAATCATATATTTATTATAATTTTTAGGAATCAATTTATTTAAAGACCAAATGTCGGACTCCTCTCCACTCGTCTGACAACGAATTCTTCTAAACTTAATTAATAATAAAATAAGAATTAATGTTTGAGAGAAGGGTTTCATTATTGAGAAGTGATGTCCCAAATATGTGTTATCAGAGAAACATCCAATTTATTTAACATTTGACTCGACATTGAAATTCATAGATTTCTATAATTTTATTGATTTTAATCGACTCGAAATATAAATATTTAAACCAAACAATAACTCCAGAATTAATTAATTATTTAATTAAATAATTATTAGTTTAAACATTTCTCAATGTTTTTGATAAATGAATGATAGTTTTGATACAATTTAAATGTCAAAATCATGCAATAAATTCAATTTTCCGCCGATATCTGGCAATAATCAGTTTTTCGCTCAATTTATATGCAAGAATATATTAATTTTCAATGAAGAGAAGAACAAAATGTGTCGGTTATGGTCTTATAACTGTTCCAAATACGTGAGTCAGCATCAAATCACTGACTTAATACTTAGTTTATGCTATCAGTCAATTCCTATATTTGAACTTGTTCATTTATTTCATTGCTATGATCTTGAAATATTTGGTAATGAGAAACCATTTCTATTATTTTTAGTGAAATAATTTCTTTTTTACTTAAATAAATGTGAATTTTATTTTCAAAAATTACAAAATATTTAATGATTTAAAATAAGACATTAAAAATTAATTATATTTAATATAAAAATTATTTCAAAAAAATTATAAATAAATGTTTTATAATCTTTATAAAAGATTTTGTTATCGAAGAATATTGTCGACGAGTCGTATCAAATAATAATAATAATAATTATAAATAAAATATTTTTCAGTGAAATGAATGTTAAAAAGAATCGATAATAAAATGAGAATAACTTTTGGCATAAAAGTCAGTAAATGTTTGTGGAAATGGCATAAACTTATTGTCAGAAAATTTACATTTTTTTTAAATTTTATTATTTCTTTTTAATTTCTGGAATACCGTAATCGTATTGTCGAGAAAATGGTCGGTTCCCGAATATTCTCAAATCATTTAATGTTGAGAGGGGTTGTCTGTAGGAAAAGTCAAAGTTTTGGTCCTCATAAGAGGCCATATCCTGAGAAAAGTTTGGTATCGTTAGCTTTAAGACATATGGATATTCAAATGATCCAATATATAGGACTCTCTCATAGGGGTTATCACTCGGACCCTCAACTGCTTCAGATATATCACTATTAGTTCCATCGACAGAATGTAAAGAACCCAAAATTTTTCCGTTTGCGTCCATTTCTAATATTAATCCGTAATTATTGACAACATTTTGAGAATAGAATTGAGATCCGGTTCTCATAGAAAAGCCGAGTCTCTCCAAGCGTTCATTCTTCCACTTTTTGCCCAATTCTTCGACATTATTTCCGATATCAACATATTTATCGAGCAGTTCCTGTCGTAGCCATGGCTTATCACTCATCCAATCAATAAGATTAGGATCGGTCACATTTCTTGCGTTCACAATTGGTAACCAATAAGTTTCTTGGTGCTTTTCTGTGCTTCTGATCAGGTGTTGACTCTCTCCGGGCAGGTTCTCAGCCCACGTCTCTGTTTTTCCCTTATCTTTGCCTTTGATTTTAATTTTTTTTAATTTAAAGTTTAAAATAAATGTAAAGTAATTATACCCTTAATATAGTGTTTGACAATACGTCGGGCCGTATATTCAGAGATAAGGAGTGCGTTCCGATCGTCAGTTATTTCAATACTTTTTGGAAACCAGAGTCCTGTCATTAAAGTTTCAAATTTTTTGGTGTCGCCGTCAAACTTAATAACAGTTCCACTCCTGTCGGGCTCCACAATCATTGCAGGCCATTGGTTTAGATCTTTTGTAGTGCTGGCAATTGTTAAATAGAAAGTATTTCCTCCATTTTCAGCTGCGCCCTCATCGATAACCATATGCGCCATATATTTACCGCCCGTCTCTTCCAAAGTTAACAAACGATTCACTTGTATTTTGTTTCCGGAGAAAAGTACTTCATGAAGACCTAAGTACGCGTCCACAAAGTAAACGGTTCCCCTTTTGTCAGTTCGAATACCCAGAGCTCGGCCACAAAGAGAAATGTCCCAGGATTTGCTTTTACACAATTCATTGGCCACTTTCACAATACGAGTTGCGTTTCCGGTTCTTATATCGCAGCGATAAACCCCTCCACCAGCCGTTCCCGTATAGATATAGTTCTTATGAATTGCCAAAGAAGTGGGACCAATGAGACCGTTCTCACATATTTTGGTAGCCCTCGAAAGGATGTTATTTGGGGTCAAAACTCCACTGAAATCTTTGACTAAAGGAAAACTTTTGGGAATAAAAATATAATTAGATTTTTATCTCTCTTTCAAATTAGCTTAAAATAGATCAGAATAATAGTCCACATGTTCTCAACTTTTTATATTAAAGGAAAATGATCTTGAAAATTATATTAAATTTTAGAGAGAATATAAAACCTGGAATTCTGTTCCATTTCTTTAACTCTTTATATGAATTTGCATTAAATCAAAGAACAATTGAATAACTTTTGAATAATTCCTAAAAATTGAATTAAAATGAAATAAAATTATAATCCTTTGTATTCATTGAGAATCAAATAAATGGGAATTTTGTCTTTAGTTTTATATAAAATTCAATTAAATTTGGTATTCAAACACTTGTTGTGAGTGTTTGTGAGTGTGAAGGAAGTCATAAGACTATAGTTATGTTTTTCTTATTTCAAACTAATTTTGAAAAAAATATGTCAGTTATGTTTTCGCCAATTATAACAGTTTTGTCGGAACAGTTTAAACATACGTTTCTTTTTCTGGTTATTTAAACGTTTAATATTTCATAATTTTCTTTTATTCATAAACTTTTGTTTTTATTTTGTTAAACCCGTTAACTAATTAACACATAATTGGATGTGAGTTGGGTTACAAATGCAGGTTAATATTAGTCGCTCTTAATTATTGTTCGAAAATTTAAAAAACTCTTCATTGACTCAATTTGTCAAAAAAAAGTCAATAATTTTAGCATTTTTTGAATAATGTGTTAAAAAAACTAATGTCTTCAGACATTTGTGTGGTTTATATAATGAATTTTGTTTTTCAGTCTATTTTTCGTAAATGACTTTTGAGATACTTTTGAGTTATTCCACACTTTAAAGGAGTGAAACAGTCATTGATTTTAGATTAAAAGACAATTTAATTTCGATTCTAAATAAAGACTAAAAGAGAGACGAAGTCTAACGTGAGTTTAAACGGTTTTTCAAAATTAAATTATAAAAAAGTCAGTCATTATATTCTGTTCACGTTTTGGTAGTTTAGACTTTAATTTGAGAAAATTTCATAATTTCATTGAAGAAAAGTTTCATTTTATCATAAGTTGTGATAACATTCTCTTTTTTAAATGAGAAAAGTACTTGCAAGGACAAATCGATAAAAAATGAGATTATTTGTCAAATTTGAACTTGTTTCAATTCTTATTTATTCCACAAAAGAAATTACATATAATTTCAACGAAAAGTAAAGAATTTGAAAGCATTTAAAGTTAACTTTATTGAGGTTTTCCTCTAAGGGAATGGTTGAGAAATTTTGACCATCAAATGTACTGATTCTCTTATCCCTGATTACAATCTCTTTTGATTTACTCCTAAATAATAGGATCTTAAATGTAATGATGTTTAATGTTTTCTCTCACAATATTTTTGCTGCTCTAATAATAACGCTTTCAGATTCACATTTATTTACAGTTTTTTCATCGTTAAAATAATTTACTCCATTTGGCAATACCTGCCCTCCAAAAAAATGACATTTTTTATTCAAGTTCATTCTCAATGTAATTGCTCTTAGCTTTTTTTTGGAAATAACAAACAAAATAAAAAACTTCACAATAAGAGTAATAAAAAGTAAACATAATTTGGATTAACTATAGTTAGAGGAATAGTTGACTACTGACTATCCTTTTAAATTTTATTTCAAAATTTTTATTTACTATTTATTTAAGATTGAATACTACATTAGCAAGGATGGTTAATAAATCGACTCTAGAGGTGCTAGGAAGTAATTATGGATAAGCCTCGACAGACATAGCGCTTGTCCTTAGATGTAATGTTAGGTTTTTCAAATTCTAAGATTTATGTTGCTGATTTTTTGCTCCTCGAGGGTATTCTGAAAAAACCTCCTTTGGCAAGCCATGACATTAGTCATATTATAAAGGTACTTTTAAGTTTAATCTTTTAATCTTTTAATGAGAAAATTCTTATTAAAATTCATAAACAAAGGGATTATAAATTAAATTCACTTAATTTCCATTTTATGAGTTATAGTCAATCATCGTTTGTAATACTTTTGTAATACTCTATAATTTAAAATTAATAAATTTATGAATAATATATTAAAATATACTAATATTTAATAACTAAAATTTAAGGAAAAAAATTATGAAATTAAATGAATAGAAAACTCCCTTCAAATCAAATTAAAATATTTAGTACTAAATACGGAAATCATTAAAGATTTTATGTTTGAAATTTGTTTATATACTTTAAAATAAATCCTTTAAAACTGATTATTTTATCCAAGTTTTGTATATTTGTACTTTAAAAATAGATATAACTAGTTAGAATTTATACTATATATTATACTATAAATCAATTATAATATACAATAACTCATAAACTCATAATAACTCATAAAATCAAACGTTGAAATAAATAATCATTTAATGCTATTTTCAAATTATTCTATATCATGCTAACATGCACATTCTCTCACAAATCAATAAACAAGAAGTGAATGTTATTCATAATATATAATACATATATTTTTCATTCTTTAAATTAAACTGATTTTCAATTTTAAGACATTTCGCAAATCTGTAATTTGAGGTCAATTTGTAACAAATGAGTCAAAATAAATCAAAAATCATTAATATTTAAAATTTGAGTTAAAAACAACTGGAAAACAACTAGGAAATGCAAATATCCTGATTCCTATTGATTTCATTTTTATTTGCATTCAATGATTCACTATTTATTCAGAAATAAACTTAAGACTGAATTTATTATACCCTTATTTATATTATCAGAAAATAATAATAAATATATTAAATGTATTAAATGTTTAATTAATATTCAATTTAATGTTTATAAAGATATGGAAAATAGTCTAAAAACAAGTGTTAAGACATTTATTGGAGTAATACGTGATCTTCACTTCAATTAAGATAAATAACAAATTCTTCGAAATACATTATCAGTTGTTTTATAATTTCTTTAAAAATAATCTTTTGCTTAAAATTAGTTAATATTAAATGACTGATAATTAGTACAGATTTATATTCTTTTAATGATTAAATACTTCAATAAAAAATTATTTTATCGAATCATAAATTCTTTATATTCTATGAAATTTTGTAATAAATTGCAATAAAAGAATACTTACTTATAAGATAACTGTCCAGTACTGGGATATTGATGGGGTCCATAAGGTGTGGCACAGCTCACGATTATAAAATAAGATACTATTGAAGATAATTTCAATAAAAACATTATTGATTTGACATAAGAAGTGATTGTGTCATAAAAGTGAACTTGACTTGACTTAAGTTAACTTAAGTTAACTCCAAATGAAATAATTGGATCGAAAGATGAGAAAAACTGATGAACAGAGAAAACAGTTTTTCGCGTTTCGCAGGAATTTTTGACAAAAAACAGGTCCTAAAAATGGGCCAAAAAATTGTCGTCCATTTATTTAAACTTATTATTACAGTTATTATAGTATTGTCTTTATTACTAACTCTTGACTATCGTTTGGAGAGACTGTTAGCTCAGACCTCAAATTATAGTTAACCTCAATTCCTAATGCTATGATTGTCAGTCCAGACCAGTGAACAACTATTCTTTCCTCACACGTCCAGAGTTTGTGAATACTAACTCTAACTTTTAAGTGAAGGTAACTTTTATATACAATTACCAGAATTATCGCTTTCGCGTTTCATTTGGATTTTTTCAACTCTTTTCTAATAAACACATTTACCAAACATTTGATTAAATTATAATTAAATTAAATAATATTTTCCTTCAGACAAAGATTGGATGAAAATTTTATTTTATTTTCTAATTAAGTAATGATTTCATCAAAAAATGCTTTTAAATAATTCATTAGATTTTCTTTCATTGGATTTCATGCGTAAAAGTGTAAACATTTTTTAAAAAAATGCTTTTATTTGATTTCAAGATATTAATAAAGTTTGAAAGATATTTAATTTACGTTTTTATTCATACATTTATATAATAGTCTTAATTTCATATCATTTGTATTTCATTCCGGAATAGAATTAGTATTAAAATTATGTTTTCTAATAACAACTATTAATGTATGAAATGATTTAATTCTGAGAAATGAAAACCAGAGCACAGACTTTAGATAAGAACAAAAATTGTTTTCACAAAAAAAAATTGTTCAAATCATTCATCATTTCTATTCTATTCTTTTTCGATTTTACTGACAAATTTTCAAAGGTAATTTCGTGAGTTTATAATGGAATAATATTTAAAAAAAAGATATTTTATGTTATTTAAGTGAAGGTCAGAATGAGTTGTAATTAAAATACAACAATAATATTAGAGAATGATTTCATATTTGAATTGTGATTAACTAAAGAATAATTATTTAATTTTTCTAATGATTAGATATTTTGCTTAATTGGCGACTGTTTTGCCAGAAAAAACAAAAAATAATATGATTTGAATTGTGATTAGCTTTTACTCGATTCAAATTCATCAATCGCTCATTATTTGCAACCTTTAGCTAAGTTATTATGAATGAATTATTGATAAAATTTATTCTTGGTATCATTTAAAAGGTTATTATTAATTAAAGTACTATACAGACAATTAATGAGAAATAATGTCCTGATTTCGAGACAATGAAATTATTTATCAAAATATGTATTTTATATGAATGTATGGAATCTTTGAAAAATACTAAAAAAATTTAGTATAATTGAAAAACAATGAATTAATTGAAAGAAAAAATGTTGAAATCATTTAAAATGTTTCACAAAAGGGGAGCCTTTAGTTTCCTTTTAATCATTTGTTTTAATTATTACCTTAACTTCAAAAGCATTGAATTTAACTTCAATTTTAATTTTAATTTTAATTTTAAATTTTGATTTCAAAAAACAGTTTTGTTTTGTTTGATGAAAAACGAAGATATGCTGTCAATTAGTAAATGGGTTTTAGACAAAAAAGATGCAAATTTTATTCATTAGATAAATTAATTTGTACTAAAGTTCAAATAAATATTTTCCTGTTAAGTTTAGAGACTTAATAATAAATTAAAATATTAAGTAACTTTTGTATAATAAAAGTGTTACCAACAGAAAGTATTAATCTTTTGCCCCAATTGTGTAAAACACATATATTTTGTTCCGTTACTCCAATTGTGAGAAAAAGCAAATTTCTTTTATTTAATATTTAACCGAATTATTGGATTATTTCTCATTAATTATTATTTAAATTGAATTTATGCTAATATAAAGGAACGTCACTCAAGTGTGGGCCCAACTTTCACCGAATGTGTGCCTCAATTATATTAAAAATGATAGATAACTCAAATTAAGATATATTTTGATTGTTATTTAACGCATTATTAATATATTTATAATAATAAAGCATTTCGTGATTTCAATAATTTTGTTTCATTCAAAGGAAGTTTTGTTTCCCAAATATATATTTGAGTCTAAAGTCCGTGAAATTACTCTCAACCAAAGAATAACTCTTTTGTTCTGACCTTTTCTTCAACCAAACAATTATTTCTCTTTTAAATAACAATACGAATGATTCAGATTTAATGAGAATTAAACACTCGATGGCTATAAACTGCTTTATCTTCAGCTCATTTATATACACTTTTCCATTCATTAAATACATAATAATATTATTTGTTATTTAATACTCTATTTTTGAAGTTTTTTTAGAGTAAAGGTTCTTCAGAATAGATAATATAAGACAAAATTGAAAAATAAAGGACCTTGATTTTTGTTAAGAACAATCTTATTCTTAATCTAAACAAACTCTGGAATAGATTAGAAGATATATAGCAATCGACTCCTATTTTTGTTTGTTTTCCAAACCAGAGTCCCATTTGAAAATTGAGCAAGACAACAACTCTACTGACAACAACTCTACTGACAACAACACTATTGACAAAACACAGCATTAAATCAAGTGTTTTGCGAATTAAAAAATAGGTTAATATCTGATTCTTAGTATAATTAAAAGAACATCAAAATTAAAAGAGAGAAATAGTGAGTCAACTCTGAATATCAATTTTAGATAATAATATTTAGAAATTTTCTCATGACTTCAATCTTTGATAAACAGTAAACAACAGATGAAAAGTTTAAGAGTATTTCAGTTCTGATTTCGTTATTCGAAACTTCAAAACTTATTAAATCATTCATTAAATTTCAAATTCTATACTTTTGTTTAAAATGGATATAAACACCGATGAGTTTAATCGAGTCAATTACGCGCACATCAGAGATGCAAATAATCTAATTGACAGAATTATTGACGAAAATGGAAATAGGTAACATAAGTCATCTCACCAAACACAAATTTAAGACATAATATTGTCTTTAGATTTGATATCGTTTTGGATGTCGGCTGTGGTAGTGGTAATGTAACTTCACTTTTGAACCAAAGACTATCTTGCAACAAAATAGTTGCTATTGATGTGGATATGAGGATGGTCAAATATGCTAAACACAATTATACGGCTCAACAAATTGATTACTTGGTTCAGGACATCGGCGTTGAGTGGAATAAATTGGATCCAAAATTAAGAGAATTGGAGGGAAGAGTGGAACTCATATTTTCAAATCGAGTCCTTCATTGGATTGAGAATAAAGAGATCGCAACTCAAAACTTGTATCGATTTTTGTCGTCCACCGGAAAGATATACACAAATGTCACCACTTTATTGGATATATTCCAGGACTCAATTCCTGAGGAGAGGTCTAAATTTGAGAGTCTTTTACACATTCCATCTGAAGAGGAACAGATAGAAAATTGGAGGAAAACATTTTTGGGGACCGGATTCAAGAATATCGATATCGAATTCTCTACTCTAAGACAGTTATATCCGAGCGATCACTTCAAAAACAGTAATGACTTCTACTAATCATATAAATAGTTAATCATTTGTTTTGTCAGTTCTTTTGCCATATTTTCCGAATTTGACCAAAAAATACTTAATAGAAAAGGATCCGATCAGAAGAAACCAAATTATGGCCGAAGGACTCAGAGATATTGTAAAGAAAGCCATCTTAAAAAATCACTGCAGAGAACTTCCCATTGGATCCGATGGCAACGGAATGTATGAAATGAACTATGGCCAGTGCAGAATCATTGCCAGCAAATGAAGCAAGGACATCTTTAATAACAATTACATTCTTTGTTTTAAAATAAAATTTCAGTTAATTTAAAAAATTTTGATTTATTGACAAAATATAAACAAAATTTGCTAGAGTTCACTATCAGAGATTAGAATTTATCAAAATTAAGGTCTACTCATTCAAGCGATAAATAATTATATCAAAATGACCTTTTTTGTCTACTAAAATATGATAGATTATTTCTATATTGTTTTAATTATACATAAGTTTGAGGATTTCACCAAGTTTAAATCTTAAATTAATTAAATCTACTAGATTCAATTATTAAGATATAACTAAATATATTAAAAATTAAAAATTATTAAAAAATATAAATAACTGTAAAAGAGTTAAGAAATTATAACAGAATTTTGACATTTAATCACAAAATGATAAAACAAAATATTTTCAAATAATATCAAATGAAAGATTTATCAAATTGAACATGATACTTTAATTTACTTTGATTTAATCAATGCAAAAATACAGACATGTTTATAAGATGTTTATAAAGATAAACATAAGTTTAACTTTCAATTCGGAAGTTATTCGGCTGTAATTTTTATTCATAGTTTAATTCTGTGTAAATAATTAAGTAAATTAGCAAATAATACATATATTTCTGTAAAACGTGACGGAATGGGTGTGAAGAACAGCTCAACAAACATAAGAAGAACTCAATAAACAAATTAATCCAAAATTTATACACAATTGTATATACATTAAAAGTTTATCTCTTTATTAAATAGAGATAATTAATATCTAATCGATTGAATTTATTTGTTAATAATTGAGGCATTATTTTTACCAAAATCTGTTTTCTTTAGAAATCAGAGTCTGTTTTGATTTTAATTTTGTTGATTTAATCATATAAATTGTCCATAAAAATGATCAGGGCGGTTCTCATATTTAATCACAGAGGAAAGGCACGACTTACTAAGTTTTACGAACATTACGTGAGTTATAATTCAATTTATGACTAAATCTTATAAATTAAATTAAAAATTCAAAATATAGGCGGAAGACGAGCAGCAAAATATAATCAAGGAAACTTTCCAATTGGTGTCAAGTCGTGACGATAATATCTGTAATTTCCTTCACGCGGGAACGTAAACCAAACATATATTGTTTACTTTGATTTTATTATTAATTACTTAATTGTATTCTAATAGACTGGTCGGTGGCTCTGACTTTAAGCTAATATATCGTCACTACGCAACTCTTTATTTCGTATTCTGTGCGGACAGCGCTGAGAGTGAACTTGGAATTCTCGATCTGATTCAAGTGAACACAGATTTTCAAATTTGAATTAATCTAAGATTTATTTTGCGAACAGATATTCGTTGAGGCACTGGACAAGTGTTTCGATACAGTTTGTGAGTTGGATCTGATCTTCAACAGCGATAAAGTCTTTAAACTTTAATCTTAGGATTCAATTATATTTTTAATTATTTGATTAATAGGTCCACAATATTCTCAATGAGATAGTAATGGGAGGACTCGTTCTCGAGACTAATTTGCAGGAAATACTGGACCGAATCGATGATCAGAATAGAATGGAGAAACAATTGGTTCGTTCAGGAATTGATTCCGAATCAATGATTGCTATTTGAATGGATTGCCTCAATCAGACACTCATTTTGTTTACTTTAAAATCTGTTTAATTTGTGAAAAATGTTATCAAACGATCAAAAAATATTTACTGAAACGAAAATCGCATTTAATTGATTGAATCTAAACTTCAAATGGCATTCATTTCTTAGATCTAAACAAATCTAAGCTCTGATTTCTCTCTCTTTATGTTTATTAACTTAAATCAGACTTCAGTACAAAACAAGAATTCAGTACAAATACAATGTCTTTCGTTAAAACCATTGATTTTATACAAATAAAAAGATTCGACTCAAGGCTTTTCATTTTCTGTTAATAGGAAGGGTTATCCGGAGCCCCAATACGGGCCGCTTCCGTCGTCAGAACTAAAGTAAACCTTTCGGGTCATTTTAAAGACATCAAAGAGGAACTGAAGAGAAGTTATAAATAAATAGACTTAAGACTCTTAACTCTTCGACACAGAATTTGCAGAAAAGCTTTAAAATTAACTTAAATTAAAAAATAAAATTTTATTTACAATTAAAAGTAAAAAAACAATTAAAGTCCTAAATAACTCATTAAAGTGTAAATGATTAACATAAAAACTATGAAGAATACGGTCGAACCCATGAAACCCAGAGTTGCTGTAAAAGAGATGTTTAGTGTTTTGAACAATAAATCCAAATATATTTCAAACCTCTTTTAGGAATTCTGTGAACAACGATGTGATTGTCAACTGAGACACTGACCAGAGAGGCGTCGTTACCACCAGTTAATTGTTGAGCGGTTTCCGATGATTTGAGGAATTCAACGCCCGTTACAAATATATTATGTGCTGACGACAAATGATATATTTTCTGAAGACTAAAAGCTATGTAGACATCAACAGAACCATTAAGAGTTCCCAATCCTATAAACCTTCCGTCTTCACTAAAATTACTCAATTAATTAAGTTTATCATTAAATTGATTGAAGACAAACCTAATGGCCATCGTTGATAGGCTTTCCTGTCCAGTGCTCATCAACTTATCGACTGTAAATGACTGAGAATTCCAGCGACAAATATAGGATTTTTTTGGTGGTTTGCAGTTAACCAAAGGATTCATTATTGTATATAATTTATAATTATTTAAATCACCTGAAAATTAAAGAAAGTTAACAATAATTTGAGATAATTTTTATATTTGAGTCATACCCTCAATAGTAGCGAAACGACAGCCCCTATAAATGTATTTATTATTGTTCTTAAAGCCATTCTTAGTGTTATTGTTTTGACTATTATTCGGTTGATTCTTATCTTCGGGTAAATTATATTTTAATTGTATATTGAGTTTCCCATCACTTATATTCCAAACACATCCCTTTCCATCGCGAGAAACGCTAATAATTTGTGTTCCGTTTGGATTGATATCTAAATCATCGACTTCATTGTCGTGAGCTTTAATTGAAAGCATTTGATCCAGTTTTGGATACGACCAAAAACGGATGTGTCCGTCAGCCCCACCCGTCACCAGAATATTGGCTTCCGGTGAGTACTTCACAATTTTAAGGAACGGCTCTTCAGGACTGAAATCAGTCTTAAATATCTTTTGTTGTTTTATATCAAAAGCGAAATCTGGGACTCCATTCGTGTCATCGTTTGAATTCAGTTTAGGTTTTGAGTCTTTTCGCGGAAGTTTTGTTGTCGTCTCTGACTCTGTTTTGTGATTATTAACAACATTTACATCATTTTCTTTGTCCGTTGATTCAGATCTGGAACTGAGTCTTCGCCTCCGAAGAGATGTTTCAGAGAAAGTCCTCTCTCTTCGAGTCGGAGACGAAGAATCTTCACGTCGTTTACTCTCGACATTGAGTTTGAGGTCATACTGAACACACATTCCATCCATTCCTCCACAGAATAGTCGATAACAATAATTAGATTTATGAATAACAGAGAGATTCATAACAGCCCTAGATCCTTTTTACAATCAAACAAACAATAATTAGTAAATGAAAAGACGTAAATCCATACAAACCGGTGTCGTAATGAGTGATTAGTCTCGCTTTACACGAATTATTCTTCGGCTCATAAAGTAGTTCATAAACTTCCAGAGTGTTGGCGATCCCCGTTTTGGCTGATCCGCCGCCACCGGCAACAAGAATGTGTCGCTCAGACAATGTCCTGACACAATAAATGGGATAATTGACTCGAGCCAACAAATGACTTAATTCCGTTAACCGTTGAGACATTTTTTCAATAAAATAAAATAAATATTAAAAAATATTCACTAAATTTTTAATAAATAAATAATAATTGAATTAATTTAACGCTAATTATGTTAAAAGTTATAATTTAAAGGCATTTAACAGACTTTAGACTTAAGACACGTAAGTTTGTGTTGAATTCAAGCGTTACTACGGAAACACTAAACTAACTTTAAGTACGTCTCAAAATAATAGTTATATTTTATTTTAACTCAATTTTAATTCAATTTAATTTTTATTTAATATTTTTTTAATTAAATTAAATAATTTTCCAAAATTAAAATTTCACTCCAAAACAAAATTAATTACAGTTTAAATTGGATTAAATGCAAAACAAGTTTTTAGTCAAAAGTTTAAATTGTTTTGTTTTTTAAAAAAGTATTTATAACTTATAATTATAAGTATTTAATAAATTAATGTAAAAAAATTTTTAATTTCAGGTCTTTTACTGTAATATAAAATTGAAGCGATTTTTAAATTTTAGTATCGATTATACGGTCTTTGATATGAGTTTCGGTTATCATATGAACTGTTTTGTCGGTAGTTATGACCTCCTGATTGATAACCACCTCTTCCTCTTTGTCCATACCTATCATTGTCTCTATTCTTATTCTTTCCATAATATCCGACTAAAATCGGTGGAATAGATTCGGGTCTTTCGTGGCATCGGATATATTCTTCGTCTTCTGGAGTATACCTCTTATTATACTTGTCTTCAAGTCTTTTGAGTTCATTCCTTTCCTCGTCATCGATGGACAGGTCTTCGGGTTTGCGTTTTAAGTCATTACTTGTTTCCGATTCTGAATCGGAGTCCGAACTCGACTCAAATTTACGTTTTTCTGACATTTATTTCAAATGTTTTCTTTGGTTTCTATAAACGTCTATTAATTACGTCAACAAAACTAAACTTTTATAAATTTATTACAAATTAATTATTTGATTCAATAATTTAACTTAAAATCAATTCATTTAATTTAATCCTTTAATCAAATTTTATTTTAAGTTTTAATTTTGTGATAAATTAGCGAAAAACAAAAATCGATTTATACTTTTTTTTTTAAAAAAAAATTCACAGAATTTGAATAAAAAACAGAAGAAAATTATTAATTAACTAAAAATTTATTTAATTAAATGATAATTAAAGTGAAAGATATTTGAGGTATTCATCCATTCATTGATTAATTCACAAAAATTGATATAAATTCTAATTTTCTACAAAATATTGATTTTTAAACAATTGTTTAGTTCTTATTATTCTTATTTTGTGTCAATTGATTGATGTCTACATCTAATAATCTGATGGAACCGATAGACATAATGATTGATCCTAAGAATGCAGAAGACATTAGCGCCCACTTCGACATTGAGTTACGTCCGGTATATGTCTTATAGAGAACATAAACTCCAAGGGCTGAGACACCGCCGCCACCGATCACACGACACAACACACAGTCCTCTTTGTCTGTGGTTTGCGTCGAAGTCTTGTGTAATATTCTGTCCAACATTTTGTTAAACTCTTTATTAAATTCTAATTCAATTGTAATTAATGTTTACAAACACTTCAACACATGTTTTCTAATTTCAAAGCATTTCGTCATTCAATGCATTTCACAATAAATTATAGAAAAATAAGTCAAACATTAATTTATTTTTAATGAATTTATTGAATTCATTAAAAATACATTATTTTACTTCTTTTCAGTAAATAAACGATAATTTAATTTAGAAAATAAACTAAATTTTATTAAAATTAAAATCATAACTTGTATTCACTCATTATATGAAGAATAATCAATGGAGAACCCAAGTTGTCAGGATGGCCGAGCGGTCTAAGGCGCCAGACTCAAGGGATATACCCTTCACTTGCACAGGCAAGTGCTCTGAGCCTTCTGGTCTACGAATGTAGGCGTGGGTTCGAATCCCACTTCTGACACAATTTTTTTTTGGCTTTTATTAACAGTCTGTTAACCTAGTTATAAGACTCCTTTAAAAACTTTCGTATCACACTAATGTGATCGGATTCGCTATAT
>JAQFZM010001598.1:0-17393 GCA_034695785.1 Galumna obvia | reverse complement strand
GGTTTTATTGGATATAAGATTAAATCAATGAATACATAAATGTGAGTATATTAAAAAGTTGTATATAATGATTATATGATAGATTAATTAATTTAAAATAATTAATAATGGTGACCATCCAACTATTCGTTGTTAGTTTCTTGGCGTTGCAGACGTTCATTCAATTCTCTATTGATTCGCTATAAATAATAATATATGATTAGAATAATTTTAATAGAAAATATAATTTACCCTAAGCCTTCTGTTTTGGCGCCTTAAATATCGGATGCAATCATGTGCATCTAATTCATAACCTCTTAAACGGCTACCACATTCCACACATTCTGTGTAATTGTTTGGATTATAGGTGCAATCGTTTTGGTGGACGTGAAGACCACCATATCCAGAGAGATGTCTGCACCCTAAATCCCGGTATGTGCACATGAATCTTAAACGATTAACCCTTTGTTGGCTTTCTAGACACGGGCGGGTGCGCTCACTCCTAACCCTACAATACGGGCAAGTAAACCCATCCAAATGATCATCGCTCCTATAGATTCCATCCCTGAGCCTTATATTCCGTTCCTCAACCTTTTTTGTTATCCACTGGTCGATGCATTCAGCACAAAATATGTGCGGACAATTTTCTTTCTAATAATTAAAATTAAAATACAATTTATATGTTAATGGTTTACCTTTTCTGGTAATCGTACAATAAAAAGGCAGATATTACATTCGAGATCATCTGCCTCTTGTCTCTCCTCATGTACCACTTGTTCTAAACCAATCTTAGATACGGCCATTGTTTCTGTAATTATTTTTTATTTAATGATAAATTATTATTTAAAAGTTGATTGGTTTAAGAAAATTCTAAGTTTTAATTTTATTAAAAAAATGAGCAGGGGTTTGGGGCGAATTCATGTTTTCCCCGGAAACCGCTAGGCATATTCTCTGGCTCAGTCCACTCCAAGCTCGGAAGCCATTGCCTTTAGATCGGTGGGTCACTTTCACACAATGGCCTTTCGGCTTATTGCGGATACCGTGTCCCAATTTTCCCGACCGTCCTGCCTTCTAAGGGTCATAGGACAACGCAGTGAGGGCAAGCCCTCTATCACCCACCCCCCACTAACCTATTCCCACAGTGCCGCCCCTTCAATTGGATTTTAATTAAATTAAACTTACTTTAAATTTTAAAGTTTAAAAGTCTAAAAGTTAAACTAACTGTTTGAGAGCTAAACCTAAAATGAGGAGAAAAAGTTGAAAAATATTTGGCTTTTAACTGAGAAAAACTAGTGACCAATGGTGGCAATTGCCTTTCAATTCAATTAAACCAATGGTGGTTAGCATTTAAATGTGCACACCTGGCCAAATTTTTTCTTTAATTGAATTTAACAATAGTGTGCGTTTTGGTTTTTAAATGCTATACAATACTAAAGTTAAGTAAAAGTTATTCAATAGAAACTTTGTATAGCCTTACTTAACAATATTGTATAGCGAAACTTATAAAATACTATTGAATAGTTTCTGCTATACAATAGTATGGTTAAGGCTATACAAAATTTCCTATTGTATAACTTTACTCTATTGTATAGCCAAAACTGACTGCTCTCTATTTTAATGACCAGCACCTGTGAACACAATAGCCTATACCGGTATAATGCATAATAGCCGGCAGGCATATTGCGGTCCAGGTGCGTGACCTTGGTCTGTGTAGTACTCTCCCTACACTACTGTTAAAAAAACCTGGTCTGTTCACAAAACATGGTGTTCATAAAATTTGAAGGTCAAGTTTATGTCAAAACTTGAATGTAAAGAGAGATTATCGTAGACTAAAACAGGGATCAATATATATGAAACAACTGTTTATTTTCTAAGATTTTTCATCAGAAATACTATATATTCAACAAAAACTGAATATATTTATATAACGTTATGAAATGAAAAACATTAGGTATATTTCAATGTCTATACAGTTGTCTATCGTTTTGAATCAACGGTAGGAAAATCTTTTTCTATTAAATTGTAGACATAAAAGCACTGACACATGTGACTACTCTTTCTGATGAATAGGCTGTGCGCTTGAAGGCCAGTACACAATAGCTATCGATGAGGGAAAAGAGTGAAACAATTTTTTCTTCTCATTTTTGTTTTGAATAAATGCCATACAATTCAGTGCTGAGACATAACATGAAAGCGGAGGCAATACTTTTGTTTGACATTAAAATCAATATTCATTTAGTAGAAGCAGTGAAAGCTTTTTCGAGGGTCTGTACCTTTTGCACAGCACTAAAATATTATTGCCAATAATATGCAGAGATTTTGTTTCAAATCAATTATTCTCTCTCTCTCTCTCTCTCCAATCTCTACTCACTCATTAATAAATATCTCTATATTTAAGAAAACCTTTCCAGCTTTTCAGGCCAATAGATTGATAATATATTTGTTATAATATAATATGTTTCATTAAATAAATAATGTTTAATGAAATTAGTGTGTTATTAATCAAAGATTCCTCATAAGAGAGGTATAAATGAGTTATATTAAGAGCATATTTTTCAGTGAATTTCTTCAACAAATCCAAGTCTTCAACTCTTAATTCCATTACTTTTAATTTCTTCAATTGTTTGAAAACAAACCCATTTATAAATGAAAGGTTGATATCATAGGAACGGATAATGAGTTGCTCTGCATTTGACACTTGATCTGAAGACATAAACGTTTTAATAGAGTTGTGGTTAAATTCAGTCAAATCTAATTTCAATAGATTTGAGCCAAACCTTTCATAATACAGTTCTTCGATGTAGATATAAACCATCGGCTCATTACATGAAAAATGAGTCAAATGATGGCAATCTTTGATTATGGCTTTTGTCACAATCAACGATCGATAGGGACTAACATCTTGTGAATTATCATTAAACAAATGAATTGATTTAATGGACATAAATTTCTTCAAAAGATTTTCAGTAATAATAATGCAGTTCTTATCTCCTAATTCGATATTCAGATCAATTGGTGACTTTTTAATAGCTTTCCTAAACTGTTTGGACACAAATTCGAGTCAATATCTGTCTTCGACTGACAAATATTGAATTGTATCTTCACACTAGAGTTCCAACTTTTTGAAATTTTCCCAACCCTCCTTTTTCCTTAATGGTCTAAACCCGTCCCGTCTCTTCTCCTAAAGATTTCATTAACGGGAATCCCGTCCCTTCTTTATGAAAATTTTTCCAACCCTTCCCGTCCCTTCCCTTTCCTTAAAACATTATATACTTCAAAATGTTCAAGAAATATATTAATTTTACATAAATATAATAAATAGTGAGTTAAATTAACATAAAATAAGAGAGGTATAAATGAGTGTTGTATGTAATGTATTACCTCTACCGAAAATTTTGAAAAATCTTAAAATTTATTTTGATTTCTTTTAGTTTTATAAATATTTTATATAAAATAAATATTTAATTTATTTTAAATTCTTGATCTAAATTAAATTAAATTAACGAATATACAAGTATTTTTATCTGTTTCAGACATTCAAAAAATTATTATTTTATTAATATTATTCAAATATAATTTTTAAAAATTTCATTTCATAAATGTATTTTTATTATGAAGAAATTTTAAAATTGTTTATTTATGCAAACGCATCATATTTTAACATATTATTTTTAAAATTAATTTTTATTAAATAAAGTATAAATTTAAAATAATCCAATTTCGTTTTTAAAATTCTTTATTTATTTAAATTTTATTTTTTTATTCATCATTACAAAGTTTAGTGTAACAATAATTTGAAATATAAACTGCTTTAGACTTAGCACAAAGTGGATGTTTTGTCAAACTATCCACATCTTTGTGCATACAACATTTATTTATATTAATAAAATTTGGATCATTTATAATCATTTCAGTATTTAAGAGTTTAGATACTTTAGATTTTAACATTTCGTTAATATCTACTAGTAAATCTCCAAATCCATTCTCTCCCAAAATATGAAATGTTAAAATATCATCCAAAAAACCAATATATTTACATTTTTCATTTGGTTTTTGGAAGATTTCTTCAAATTGCAAACCACATAAATTGTAAATTGTTTTAATAGCCGTACCAATATCTGATTGATTCATCGAATTCGGGAAATCGTGATCAAAGTTGATTCCGTGAATATTGCTACTAATATAATTTGCCGAAACTTTATCGAAAGTTTTTAGTTTCTTGAACTTTTTCGATGTAAGGAAGGGTATTCGACCACACATATTACGAGACCAGAATCCAATTTCTACTGCTTCATAATGGTCATCGACATAAAAACCATTAATACACACAATAATCCTAATTTCATCAAATTTGACACTTGAGCTTTTAACCAAAGCCATGATTTGTTATAATTTCTTTAAAACTCTTTAAAATTCTGAAAAACTTTGTTTTTATATTGAAATTTATCAAAAATTTTTAATCAAAAAATAGATAAATTATATCTAATCTGAATTAAGATAAAACTAACCTATAAATTCGGAAATTTTATGACATTATACCATAGATTTTTATAAAATGAATGAGAAAACATTAAATAAGTTTTATTTAAGTATTTATATAATGTTTATATTAAATATACTTATTAATATATTATGTATTTACTTTTTATTCAATTATGTATTCATGAAAAATTATAACTTTAATAGACAAATTGATTATGAAATTAAAAATATTCTAGATAAATGTCACATCTGTTTTCATAATCAAATAGAATTTATCACAAATATTGATAACAATCTTGATAATACAACCAAATTGGAGTATATTACTGGAGTTAATAATAATGATATTCTAAGAAAAATAACAAATTTTTCATTGCAACATGAATAAAATTTATGACTTGACATTTAAACACCCCTCTAGATGGATAGTTTTTGGTCCATCAGAAAGTGGTAAAACTTTATTCACATTCAAATTTATTGAAAAATTAAATGAATTATTTTCTGTTAAATTTGATAGAATAGTTTATTGTAGTGATACAAGTTTACCAAAATTTATTTTAAAACATAATATTGAAGTTTGTTCCAATTTAGATGAAAATTTAATTAATAGTTTTGATTCAAATAAAAATAATTTTTTAGTCATTGACGATCAACTAGAAGAAGTAATCGATAATCCACTGATGAGTATATTATTTACAAGGAAATCAAGTCATTATAATATTACTGTGTTTTTCCTTACTCAAAATTTATTTCCAAAATCAAGGTTTATGAGAAATATTACAATTAACGCAACTTATGTGGTATTGATGAAAAATCCTGGGGAAAAATTGCAGATTAGATTATTTTCTAATCGAATATCAGAAGATAAAGGTGATAAAAAATTTCTGGAATCATATAAATTGGCAACAGAAAAACCATATTCATATTTATTAGTAGATCAATCGCAAAATATTGAAAAAATATTAAAATACAGAAGTGAGTTTTTGAATAATGAGAATACGCAAATAGTTTATATTTAAATATATGGATTTGATTAGAAAGTGTTTAAGTGATTTAAAAGAACTTGTGAAGTGTAAAAATATTAAAGAGAGAAGAATTAAATTAAAAAAAGCTAATAACTGTTTGATTGATGCAATTTCTGAAATTTCTAAAAACTTTTTGCTAGGAAATATTAAAACAAAACCTAAAACTTTAAAACTTTTACGACCATATAGGAAAGTTATTGAATTTATTTCAAAAAAGAAACCAATAAATATCAGAAAACAAAAGATTATTCAAAAGGGGGGATTTGTTAATATTTTAATTCCAGCAGCTTTTTATCTATTAGATAAAATTTTCAAAAATGAGTAAAATAAAAAAAATGAAATTAATTCCAATAGTAAAAGATAATGATTCAGAAATTATAAAAAAGATAGCTGTATTTGAAACAAATCCTAATTTAAAAAAGACTAGTATGGTTGAATCTGACATTGAAAATATGCTTAATTCAGAATTAAGCGAAAGAGAAAAATTTGAAAATTTTTTACAATTATTTAGAATTTTTTTAAAATATAAAGAAAAACTGGGTAAAGATAAAGAAACTCCATTATTGTCAAATAATAACGAGCAAAGAGAAATTTCTTTTCAACCCTTTAATTTTTCAACACCCCAAATGAATGAAACTGATAGAACACTAATACCACCATCACCTAGACCATTTGTTACTCCAAAAACAAGTGTGAAAAAACGATTAAGAAAAATATCGGCAAAAAAGAAAATAAAAAAGATATTCGAAGATCAAAGTGATTCAGATGAAGCTGAACATTCAACTTGGATTCCCTATAAACCTGTTAAAAGTATCAAAACTTTAAGTAGACTAAAGTAAAAATAATTTTTATAATTATGAATAAAAATTTAAATAAATTTTATTATGATTTAAATTTTCCTAGTTCTTTTTCTTCTACTAAACATGTTTATAATGCTGTTAAAAACAAAAATTTTAAACCTACTTATCCAAAGGTAAAAAATTGGTTGAACAAACAAGAGGTATATTCTATTAATAGATATCCTAAAAGAAAATTTCAACGTTCACAGTTTGTATCGAGTGAAATAGATCAATTTTGGTCTATTGATTTAATTCAATTATCAAAGCCTAAAGAAAATGATAATTTTAAATATATCTTGGTCGCTGTTGACAATTTATCTAAATACGTATGGGTAAATGCGCTTAAAAATAAAAATTCTAAATCAGTTATAAATAGTTTCAAAAAAATATTCAAATTGGGGCGAAAACCTCGTATAATTATTTCTGATGCAGGGAAAGAATTTGAAAATAATATTTTTAAAAAGTTTTTACGAGAAAATAATATTAATCTATATATAATGAGAAATACTGAAGTTAAATCTTCTATTGCAGAAAGATTCATTCGAACTCTTAAAGAAAAAATAGCAAAATATCTTTATTTCAAAAATAAGGAAAAATTTATTGATAAGTTACCGCTGTTTGTTAAAAATTACAATAATACAATTCATAATACAACATTATATAAACCAATTTCAATTACTAATAAAAATAAATATATAGCATTTTTAAATTCTTATCGTAAACGAATACCAAATCAATCAACGAATTTGATTGTAGGAGATAAAGTAAGAATACTTAAGTTAAAAACAAAATTTGAAAAAGGTTATAAATACAGTTGGACTAAAGAGATTTTTGTTATAAAACAAAAATTATTTTCCTTGCCTATTTCTCGATATATATTAGAAGATTCTCACAAAAATCAATTAATCGGTTCATTTTATGAAAAGGAATTATTGAAAATATAAAATGGATGAATTTTTAATAACTATACCTTCGGATTTTTCTTCGAATTTAATTAAAGATAATATTATATCTAAATTTAAAGTCGATTATGATATACCTTTCAATTTGAAAGGGGAGTATGTTTGTGGTCTTGTTGAAATAATACACCCAACATCTTTACAAAACATACCAGATAATATTAAATTTAAATTAGTTCTTTATAAAGATGAAATGGAAATTGTTTTAGAAAAGTATAAAATACCTAGCGGCAAGTATAATAAACCAGAGAAATTGATTGAAATTATTCAAAATTTAATAAATAAAACGGATGAAAATTTAATTATTAATAAATTAAAATTTTATTATCAAGATAAAAATTTTAAAATTACTAAACCGACAATTGAAATTTTTAATAATAAAATAAAGATTAACAAAGGACAGATATCATTCAATGATATAAAATTGAATAATACATTTAATAATGATGTGTATTTGAAATTTGATGATTATTTACATTTAATGTTAGGTTTTGAAGAAAATAAAGCAAGACCCCAAATTTTGGCAAAATATCCTATTGATATATATGGAAATAATCATACTTTATATATATATTCTAATATCATAAAAGAATCGTTTGTTGGAAACAAAAAAAGTCAATTATTGCGAGTGATACCGTTAGAAACATTTGATGATAAAAAAAAGTTAAATATTCCAATCATATTTAACCCTATCTTATTTTTTCCATTAAGATCAAATACAATTGATTTAATTGAAATACAAATAAGAGACTCAACAGGTCGTTTAGTCATATTCGAAAGAGGAAGAGTTGTAGTAACATTAATGTTTAAAAAAGTCAAATAATATTCTAATATGAATGAAAAAATTCAAAAAAGAAAATTTCAATCTGATTACGAAAGATATTATATTTTACAAGCTGGTGGCTCTATGGATTCTGATGAAATAAGTTTTTATACTGGAAAACCTTTTCAAAGAGGATATAATATTTTTTCTACATTTGGAAGAAGATATGCTTTACCATTTTTAAAATATTTAGAAAAGAAATCATTAAATTTAGGTAAAAATGTCCTTTTAGATATACTTCACGGTAATGAACCGAAATCTTCGTTAAAAACTAATTTCAAGAGATCTGTTAATGAAATGCTTGATGAAGCAAAAGATAAAATCAGTCAAACAGGTAAACGTGGTAAAATTATGAAAGTTAGAAAGATAAAGAAAAGAAATAAAAAGCGAAAAGTTAAATCAAAAAAACATCAAATAGAAAGAAAAGTTAAACATAGAACATCCAAAACAAAAATTAAGAAGAAAAAATCTAATCCTAAAAGATCAAAAAATTATAATATATTTGATTTGTGAAAATGTCTAAAGAGATTTTTAAATCAGAACTAGATATATTTAAAAAAAACTTATTTTCAAAATAGTATTGAACATTCTCAACTTATTCAATATCACCCAATTTCAGCAATTTCTTCTTCGAATAATATTGAATTTTTTATCCCACCTCAACCAGAATATTTTATTGATCCGGAAAATATATTTCTTTGGTTGACCTTACAAATAGTTCAATCTGATTCATCCGAATTCCCAGAAAACCAAGACAATAGATATTCTTTAATCAATTATGGCTTAATGACTATATGGCAACAACTAGACCTTTATTTAAATAATACACTTATTACTCAATCAACGAATACTTTTCCATATACTTTATATTTAGATGTTTTAACAAAATATGATAATAAATCCCATCACACTTTTTTAAGATCTGGTGGCTATGTACCTTATAAATCAGATGCTGCCCCTGATAGTGTTTCTGCAGGTTTGGCTATTATGTCTAATAGAAGTAAAAAATTTAAACTTTATGGAAAGGTTTTCACAGAATTAATGGAATGTGATAAATATTTACTAAATGGTGTCTCTATGAGATTTAATTTTATTTCATCAAATAATAATTTTTGTCTAATGGCTTCTCCAGGCGTTGCAGCTCAAGGTGGTAATCCTGCTCTTACGAAACCTAATCCAATGCTAAAAATTTTAGATGCATCATTGTTTATAAGACAAGTTAAATTGAGTCCAGGTGTATTTAATGGGATTAATTTAGCCCTGCAAAAATCAAATGCAATATATCCCATTAAAAGAAGGAATACCGTTCTTTATAATCTTCCTAATGGGCAAGCTAGTTTTTCGATTGATAATGTATTTTCAGGACAATTACCTGATTTATTGGTGATTGGCTTAATTGATCATGACTCGAATATTGGTGATTTGGAAAAAAATCCTCTAGCATTTAAAAATTTTGGATTAAATTATTTAAGTGTATATTTAAATGGTGAACCATATCCAAAAATTCCTTTAACACCTGATTATACTAATGATAATTATGAGAGAGAATATTTTGATTTTCATAATGAACAAGGTTTAACATCTGGGATAGGTATACTAGACACAAATTATAAAGGATATAAAGATTGGTGCAATCTATATTGTTTTAATTTCAACCAAGATTTTAGCAATTCAAATCAAGATTATATTAATTTATCTAAAGAAGGGAGTCTTAGGGTTGAAATAAAATTTTCTGAAAATCTAGCATCTGCTTTAAAACTTGTATGTTTTGGCCGTTTTGATAACAAGATAGAAATCGATAGAAGTAGAAATATTTTAACTGATTTTTAAAATGAACACTTTAGAAATAAAAACCTTACTTGAAAACTTTAATATAACAAAAAATAAATTCTGTGGAGTATATGCAAAAAAATTTTTACCAAATAAAAAGATTAAAAGACCATGTTCATTTGTGGTAAATACAGACAATTCTGAAGATCCAGGTCAACATTGGGTAGCATTATTTTTACCTCAAAATGGTCCTATGGAGTACTTTGATAGTTTTGGCTTAAAACCTTATCATAAAGAAATTATTGATTTTATTAAATTATATGGAAATATTTATAAATATAATTCTAAACAAATTCAAAGTAATCAAAGTTCTACTTGTGGTATATATTGTATATTATTTATAATGTTTAGAAGCAAAAATATAAAATTTGAAAATTTTATAAAATTATTTGCAAATCGAAAATTTCTAAACGAATTATATATTAAATATTTATTTAAAAAAATTTTAAAACAATTTGTTTAAATATTTATTAAATATAATAAATGATAGTTAGAACTAAAAATGTTTTCTAAAAATTAATAATTTAATGAATTTTTTTATTATGCTATGTTAAAATTTAGTACTACAATGTAATCAAAAATATTTTATTTTAAAAACAATTATTAATAAAATTAATTACATATATTAACATAATTTTTAATAAAGATCAATTTATAATTTATATCCATAAGCTCTTGTTGTTATTTTGTCTTCATTAATATATCCTTTATCATCGAAAGGTGTATGAGATATTTTATTTAATTTAATAGTATTTAAAGAAAAATTTTTACTTCTTATTAATCTATTTTCTGAAATAATTATTGAATTTTTATTTAAAACTTCATAATAATCTTCATGAAATATATAATCATTTAAAACTTTATTCTGAAGTCCTTTACATCTTTTGATTCCATTTCCATCTAAATATACTATCGAATATAATTTGGATTTCAAACCAATAAATTCTTTTATGATTTTTCCTCCGCATTCGTCCTTCATATAACCAATTTTCTTTTTATTTTTGTCTGAAAAAAGTTTGTGTTTTTCGTCATAATTTGAAAGATCAAAAAAATCCTTGATTTTGTTCAAATATTTATAAACATCTGAACATGATATATCTAAAATAAAACTGTCTGTATCTGAAATAAAATAAATATTAATATTTTTTAGATGTATTTTTATATAAATATTTTACCTGTATAAATTAAAGAATTTTTTTGAAAGTTTTTTTGAAAAACATTATAATAAAAATCATACATAAGATATTTAGAAAGTTCTAAAACTGTAAATCCAATAATGATCGGTTTATTTAATTTGATAACACTTTTTCTCATTTTAATAATTACTTTATCTTCAGAAATTATATTAAATTCTTCAAATAAAGGTTTCTTTAAATAATTTTTAACTTGACTTTCTGTTATAGCAAATTTGACATTTTGATGACGTCTAACATTCTCACAACTCTTTCCAAATACAGCATTATTGAAAAGTTTTAATAGAACTTGGGTAAACTTGTCTTTTGCTTGTTCCCTTAATTTTGTATTAAATTTTATATATGGTGCTAGCCAATTAGATTGTTTAAATTTTAAAACTTTATGATTTTTTTTTAATTTTAGACCCATTTCCAAGTAAATTTTTAAATTTAAATAATGAATTACATAATTATTTTTCCCATTCAGATCCAAAATTAATTTTTCTGTTGGACGCCAATTAATGTTATTTTCTTTCATTAAATTAATTAAATCTTTTTGATATGAAGATAATTCTTCAATATTAATTTTTCTTTTAATTGGTGCACAAGGGAAATCATTATGTTTTTCGTGCAAGTATTCAGGATAATCCAAATCTACTTGCAATATATATCCATATTCATCATTTCTACTCAAATTATTCCAATCAATTGACTTTATTTCTTCTTCTTTAAGCCATTCATAATCTTTATATGCCATTGGTTCACTTAATGAATATCCATATAAATTATTTGCTATAAATTATATAAACAAATTGAAATAACATTTTTATAATTTTATTACAGACCATCAAAATACATTATGTAATTTTCTTTTTCACCATCTACGATCTCAGCATTGTATCTATTTTTTGCTCTGACAAATCTCTTATTTACTTGGGAAATGCCTCCTCTCAAATTATTTTCAATGAATAGATACATATCGATATCTTGCAGCAGTTCAATTTCAATTTTTGTATACTTCAACATGCAATTCCATGATAATGATGGGATGCTAAAATAGTAGCATGGGTCTAATCCATATAATTTAAGAGTATTTTTTCGAAAAGATGTGAAGATATCAGCTAATAAAATTGTATCCATTAAAACATATAAATCATGAAAATCTCCTAAATTTTTACATTTAAAATATTCAAACAAAAACTTTGCATTATCATAATTAATTTGATTAATATTTGAAAATTTTAAAGAAGAATAAAATTTTGAAATTTTTGGAAAAGTTTTAATTTTAAATTTTGAAAATTTATTCATATATTCATAAGGGTATGAGCATTTACCAATCAATCTATCTAAAATAACCGAATCAATTTTACCATATTTTTTTCTAATACTTTTTTAGTAATAATAAAATTTTCTAATCCTGAATTT
The DNA here is from genome assembly GCA_034695785.1 of Galumna obvia. NCBI lineage: Eukaryota > Metazoa > Arthropoda > Arachnida > Sarcoptiformes > Galumnidae > Galumna > Galumna obvia. The sequence goes on along the minus strand of JAQFZM010001598.1, from coordinate 4,859 downwards.
TTTAAATTTAAAGCAAGATTTTCTAATGATGAGGATAAGAATTGATATGAATCTAAGAACTTAATTTTATCTATTGTAAAACTCAAAAATTTGTCACCACTTTTTGGGATCACAGTAATATGTTTAAAATATTTATTGTTTAAATTTTGTAAAATCAAATTTTGATCAAAATTTTTCAAATTGTGAACTATAACTGGTATTGTTTGGGGAACTTTGAAATTTAAATTGCAAACTAAATGCGATGGTCCTCTATATTTTCCAGTCACGTGACAGTGATCTGCGACTTTAATATCATGATTTTGAATAATCTTTTCACATATATGACATAAGTTGCTTTCTTGAATTTCCAATTCTTGTGAATTCAAAATTTTCATTGGCAATTTTTGATTCAATATTGTGAAAATATTTCTTGTGGATATAAATAATGTTTCGTAAAATATATCCATACAATTTTCTCCACGAAATGTTTTTTCATATATAACATTTGAAAATTGATCTAATATAATAATTGAAAACCCACATGGAATATGTCTCTGATATGTTTTGATGTTATTACTTAAATTTTCATAATGTTTTACGAGTAATGTCTCAAAATCAAGATATATTACAAATGGATATTCTAAAAATTAAAATTAAATAAATTTAAATTGTAATTTTAATTAAAATATTTACCAATTTTATGATTAAAATCACAAAATCTCATAATTGATTCATTTTTATCGGGCATTTTTACGTGTGATGGTTTCACATTTTTACAATTTTGTAAATGTTTTAAGAGTTTTAGATTATTAGAAAAAACTTGAAGACAATTTCTGCAAAAATAGTGATGACTTCCTCCTTTTTTCCCACACAATCGATTGAAATTCTTTACCCAATAATAATGTTCGTCAAATAATAATAAGTCTATTAAATGTTTTCCTTTTTGCTTTGAAATATAAACTGGAAAAACATCAGATTTTCCATCATTGTCATCAAAACCATATAAATTTATTTTAAAATTTAAATGTTTATTAAGACTTTCAAATTTTCTTATATTATTTACTTCCATTGGAAATGTTAAATTTTTTAAATTAAATTTTGAAAAATGTTTCTTGTAGTAATTTGGGAAATATTGCTGAGTAATCTTATTTGTGGGAAATAATTTTGCGCATATTGAATAAAGGAAACAAAATTTATCTTTATTTTTTATTGTAATAATGGCTTTTTTATTTTTTAAATTATTAGGTAATTTCGTCTTCCAACAAGATCCATATTGTGAACGGTATTTCCCAATATTTACATCAAGACGTAAAATTTTCTTAAGAACCCAATCACTACCGTTTATTGAAAATTCTTGAATTTGGTTATCTAATTGATTGATAAAATTAGAATATACAAATGACCACAAACTTTTATGTGCCAAATATTCAGTTTTCGTTGAAAAGTATCCGATTTGCTCAACTATTAGATCATTATCGCTTCTATTAAAAAGTGTTTGAAGGCAAAATTGAATTTTAATCGATTTATAAAATTTTAATTGGAATTCAATAAATTTTTCAATTTCATTTTTATAAAAACCGAAAAAATTATGAATATCTTTAAATTTCGAAAAATTTTTCAATTCATATTGAGCCACAAAATTATTAAAAGCTTGTTTAACAAGAATAAATTTAGATGTTTTCAAAAATTTTTGAATCGGTTTCAAATTATTGCCAATCTGTATGTTCTCTCTTATAGGAGTATAACTTTTTTTAAAATTATTGTTTACACTTTCACATATAATTAAATGATTTTGATTTGAATCGAAATATAAAGAACAATTTTCACAAAACTTTCTATTGTGATATTTCTCTTGATGTTTTGAATAATAATTTTTTCCAACAATGAATTTATCACATTCATAACATTTGAATTTGAAATTTTGATCTATGCAGTCTAAAAGAGAAAAATATCAAAATTAATATATTTTTTATAATTCATTTATTTAATATAAAATATGTAAATATGACAAATCTGTTAAAACAAAATAAATTTTAAATTAAATTCTAGCTATTATATTGTAAATATTTTATTTGATATCTAGAAAAAAATTATAATTTGGTTAAAAGATAAAGTATTCATAAAGAATTGAATAACTTATAAAAAATCGTTTATTATCGAGCAATTTTGAAAATGTTAGAACTTAATAAATCCAATCTTGTTCATGGGAAATGTCTTTAAATTTGAGGAATTGGTTTGTCAAACAAACCACCACTTAGCTTGTAAATAGTGTGGACTATCGAAAATTAAATAACATTTTTATGAATAAGTTACATAATCTTAATTTTTAATCTATATTGATATAAAAAACCGTTTTATTATATAAATTTTTGATTGCATTTCTATATTATATAAAAAAAATTTTAAAGTGTTTAAAGTATGATTATTTTAGAAAAAAATCCCAAATAAATATTGTTTATATAAAACTTTATAAATGATGAGGAAAATTTATCGGGTAAATTGTTTACTAAAATCATAAAATAGGATAAAATATATTTTTTATAACCATTTTTTATAACCCCTCCCCTACAGGAATTGATATAGCAAGGTTATTAATTGAAATTTAATTTTTTCTATTGACATAAATAAGTAAAACTTTATTAAATCTATCATTATTACCTAGTAAATAAAATTATAATTTTTAATTTAATTAAATGAAACTTTAATTTAAGTGCGTATTGTCACCCATTGAGAGTGATTGGTAACCACTCGTATCCATATACCACCTGAAATTTGATGTAAGGGGTTTCAGGAAATCCATATTAAAATTCCTGTTCATCTATAAAAGTCTGTCCCGCAAAACCTCTTAAATGAAAAAATTGCTAATTTAAAAATTACATTCAATTTAAAAATATATAAATTAATTTTAATTTTAGGTTTAAGTTAATTCATTTTTATGTAATAATGTGGAATAATATGATATTTAATTTTAAAATGTTTCTAAATTTCAATTAATATTTGCAACAAGGTAATATACTTTAAATTTCATTAAATTTAAAGAAATTCAAATTAAGAAATAAAAGTAATTTATTTTTATGTAATTTAAAAAATATTTAAACATCTTACAAAATTTGCATCAAGGTATTTTAAAATAAATTTTTATTTTTATTTTTATTACACTAAATTAAAATTTGTGATCAAAAGTTATATATCTAGATGTATTAAATCAAAATTATATATTGATTACTTATTTTAAATATATTTTAACAAAATAATCAAAATTTATAGCAAGGTAGTTTTAAATATTCTTTAAATTTCTTTAAAATCGAATAAATTTGAAATTTTGATTAAAAGTTATTAATTTTGTATGATAAAGTTAAATTATTAAAGCATATCTTATTTTAAAATATTTTTACACATTATTCATATTTTGCATCAAGGTAGTTTAAAATATATATTAACTTTCATTAAATTTGAATAAATTTATGGTTATTTATTAATATGTGTAATAGGAAAAAAATATATTGAGTTCTTATATTATTTAGAATTTTGTTTATATTTAGGTATATCATCTCAATTTGGAACCATGTTTGTTTGAAATATTCTTTAAATTTTAATATACATAAAAATTTTATTATTGTTAAGAATATTTCATTTGTATGTAATAATACAGAATAATATGAGTTTAGTTTAAAATACACTTTAACATTCAATTGAATATTATTATTTATTTTTAAATATTATAATTTTTTTAATAATAATATTATTTTATGATTATAATAATAAATATACAGATATATTAATTTATCATCAACTTTGAGAATAATTTTTATCATTTATGTTTTATCATTTATTTTGTTTAACTTAACAAATTTTTATCAAAAAATTATCATTATTTATATTAAAGAAGTAATGACAAAGTTATCATATCATTCATTTAATATTAATGGTTTGTATGTAATAACTCAAACTTATAATAAAATTTTATTAAAAATGTCTAGACATTTCATACGGAATTGGCTCTAAGTTAGTTTAATTTTTATTCAAATATAGACAATATTTTATTTTGTGTTAATTTATTTGAATATAATGTTAAGAAATATAATATATTATTTTTAGTATTCAAATATTTTATTCAAAATACGGAATCAAGGTAATGTAAAAATATGCTACAATTTTCAAAAAATATAAAAAAATTCAGATTTTGAGTTAAAAGTAATTTATATGTATATTATGTTTTAAAATAATATATTATCTTATTTTAAAAATTTAAGGGCATTCATTCAAAATTTGCATCAAGATAGTTTGAAATATACTTCAATTTTTCAATAAATACCAATAATTTTATATTTAGAGTTAAAATTATTTATTTATACATATTTTAAATATAATATCATAATATCTTATTATAAAAGGTTGAGGCCATTTATTAAAAATATGTATCAAGATAGTTTAATATTGGCTTAGATTTTCAATAAATACCAATTAATTCATATTTAGATTTGAAAATATTTATTTCAATATATTTTAGCAGTTTCAGGAGAATAGCGTCTATATTTGCAGGCAACAGGGACATCATCTTTAAGTATAATGCGGTGTTGACCGACATTTATGCGCCCTATGTCTGTATCAGACTTTGCGAAAACACTTTCAAATTTATTTATGATATCATTTACGCTTTTGGGTATAGCAGTGTCTGAACCTTTAGGAGAGTTATGTGGTTTTAGAGTCAGACCTTTAGTGGTTTGTAGAGTTGGGAGGCTGGCAGAGTTGAGATGCACTTCTCGTCGTTGAATAGGATTAGGGTTGGAAGTGTCGGTTACTGAATGGATGGCTTCAACTGCGAGGTTAGTGGCAGTCCTTGATTTGAAATGAACCTCGGGTTTAGAGAAGCGATTAGT
>JAQFZM010001597.1:0-17394 GCA_034695785.1 Galumna obvia | reverse complement strand
TGCGATATCATCGGCAAATTGCAGAATTTGACTTTCAATTAAACTGGGTAATTCAGCCATATATATATTGAAAAATATTGGTGAAAGAACTCCCCTTTGAAAGCCCCCATTTATTATCGTACAATAAATAAATAAATTTTTATTTTAAAAAAATAAATTTTAATGCTTTAAAATATAAAATTATAGTTGAATTTAAAATATTTTCAAGTGAAATTAATTTGTTAACTTAAAATAACAGAAGTTAAAATATATTAGATTTGCTATTTATTAATAAACTGATATTCAATATCTTAAAATTCACCGAAAGTCTTAATATTGTTTGTGATCTCAAAGCAATTCATTTTGAAATTCAATTAAAACATAAAATCGATTCAAACGAAATAACAAAAATTAAATTTGATTTTAATTAAGAAAATATAAAAAAATTAAATGATAAGCTTCTTAACAATAATTAAGACGACTTATGTTTAGACATTAATGATATTAACATTATATATGACAAAATAGTTGAAAATTTTAACAATGGATTTGATATTTTGATATATTCGTATAAATAAATTAAGGTTTTGTATTTGATACCCGAATTATCTTATATTTTAACATAAATTTCTCTCTAAAATTATAATCCAAATTATGAAAAACAAATTGAATTCGAGAAAAATAAAATAATTATTTAATTATAAAAATTTTTAAAAGAGTTTTCGAAATAAAATAAAGAGTAGTAAAAAGATGAAATCAATTAAACAAATGTTACTTTTTGTGTAATTTTTAGTAATTAAAAAGAAAATAATTTGTTGTCATATTTATCATATTATTAATAAATGAATAAATTTTTATTTAAAAAAATAAATCTAATAATTTTAAATATAAAATTATAATTAAATTTAAAAAATTATCAAGTGAAATTAATTTATTAACTTAAAGTAACGGAATGTAACTAAAATAAAAGAAGTCAAAATATATTAGATTTGTTTTTTTTATTAATAAACTGGTAATCAATATCTAAAAAAACACCGAAAATCTTAATAATGTTTGTGATCTCAAAGCGATTTAATTTGAAATTCCATTATAACATAAAATCAATTCAAACAAAATAAACAAAATTATATTTGATTTTAATAAAGAAAATATAAAAAATAAATGAAAAGCTTTTTAGCACTATTTGGGACGACTTATATTTAGGCACTAATAACATTAACATTATATATGACAAATTAACTGAAAATTTTAACACTATATTTACTCAAATAGTACCACAAAAAATTATAAATAATCAGAATAGATACCCAAAACAAATCCAGAAGTATATAAAAAGATATCAATCGGTAAACACATTAGACATAAACCTAATCTCATAATAAAATATAATATTACACTACAAATAGAAAAGTTGATTAAAAATTTATGAAAACAATTAAACACAAAATTTTATCAAAAAATCCTATAAATTAAACAAATTTTATAAATATATTAACAAAATCAGGTCAAACAAAAATATTAATTCATTCTTTGATGAAAATTGCATTTTAATAACAAATGATAAAACTATAGTCGAAAGTTTTAGAAAATAATTTTTAACTAACTATACTGACATCAAAGAGGATGTCAGGATTTGAATTCGATATTTTCAAAATTAAATAAAAATATTCTCAAAACAATCTCTGAGTCATAAAATTAATTTGTATGAAAAAGGTTTATAATTTGTATGAAATCTAATACTATTTATTGTCAACAAATATCAAGTGAAAGCAGCGAAACTGAAATTGACAACAATTATGATAATAACAGCAGTGAAACTTTAATAGATAGCGATAACACAATCATTGAAGGAAGTGATCATGATAACACACAAGAAAATATCATTGTTTATCCTGATATATCAACAATTCTTTCAACATTTGATTAATTTAAAAACATTTTTATTATCAAATATATTTAATATTTTTTAATATTTTATTTGCAAATAAATTCTAAGAATAAATATATTCGGCTAATTTAAAAAATTGTATTATTAAAATACTTTTAAAAAAAATTCAAATTTGAATTACGCGCTTCTAATTCAACCTAGCTTAAAAATCTTTTCATATTTATTCATCACAATGCTTCCTTTTACCACAAATAAAATTTCATTAAAATCTAAAAACTTTTGTCAAATCTTGACATCCTCTTTATTCAATATCTTTCTTTGCAATTTTGTCAAAGAAGTTATAATTTTACTTGAAAATAATTAGTGGAAAATCTAAATTTATCAAGAGTTAATTGCTTTTAATTTTTATTAAAAAATTCATACAAAAATGATTCCTTCATTTCAATTATTTGGAGCAATAATTATACTGAAGTAAATGAGTTTTGATGGCACAGCAAAAAGTGCTGTGCAATCAAAACATTCAAAAATTATGACACCCTTTGGACTTTGATGGCACGGCAAAGAGTGCTGTGCCATCAAAGTGGAGAAAGAGTTAAAGCGGATTGGATTCAGATAAGGCATATCTGAAGCCCATCGTTTGGAAAGATAAGGCGACGGAAGCGGGCATTAAAGCCCATAAAACAAATGTGCAACACTTTGAAATCTTCACTCAAACCATTCAAAAGTGTTGCACATTTGTTGTCCGCTGCCGCAGCCGCCATAACGAGGAATACCGAAAACCAAAACCACAAACAAAAAGTAAAAATGAGTTTTTATTATTTTATCCTATTCTCTCTCTCTCTCTCTCTCTCTCTCTCTCTCTCTCTCTCTCTCTCCATGTTGATGTCCAAACTGACCAGTGCTATTTCTAGTGTGAAATAAATGATCACAAGCAAATAGCTTAGAAATAATGTCTCAGATCATTCTTCTCCAAACATATTATCATTTCTCGGGATTTTGATGTGACACTCGATGTAACCATTGGTCTATTGGTCTATAGGTCTGTGCAGTTGTTGAGTCAAATGTTCAGTGAAATTAAGCATAAGATTCCGATCCATTATTAAGTTAATGTAAGTTAATATATAACTGTATAACTTAATACTATATTTCCAATTTTGATGAGCACTACTCTCATCCTATTGTGCTGAAGAGTGGACACCAAAAAAATAGATGAGACTATAGTTCCTCTGAAGATATGATTTCTTAATTCTAAGGATCTATTATTTATCCATTTGTTATGAGTTTTTCAGTTCTTCTAAACTAAAGATTAATTGAATTTTCATAACTTTTTTTTGAAAAATTTATGATAAAAGTTATGATTTATTCATTTCTGTATAATAGAAAACCTACACTAAAATAGGACATAAGATAAATACCCTTGGCTAAATATATTCATTATTCAATTGGGACACCAAATAAGTTAATAAATTGAGCATAAAATTAAATTAACATGGTTAATATCTCCAATTAAATTATTTTAATTTAATGGATATTTTCTATTCTCCAAAATTTATAATAATATCAATAATATTACATAAATTAACGTATTTTCGAGAATATAAATCAAATAATAATAATTATAATAATAAAGTGAATTAACAAAATAAAAATTCAATAATAATTATAATTAATTAATTAATTATATGTATTTACATAAAAGAGGAAACAAATGATGAGATTTTTGTCACATATTTATCGCATTCATTGAATTTTTTAGGATCTCTCGAATCCGATAATTATTTAATTTATTTACGAAATGATTCGAAATCTATTTAAGAAAAATTATTACTAATTGTCTTAAAATTAAAAATATATATATATTTATATATCACTAATAAATAACTCTTTTCAAAGCCGTTCATCGCATTCAGTGAGAGAACAGATTTTAATAATTCAATTAATTTAAAAATAATTATCAATAAATTGTAATAATTTTTGTAATTCTTCTCATCTTTTTTTTTCACATCAAAACAATTAACAATTACTTCTAATAATAATATCTAACACTCTTTTAATAGACTTTTGTAAAAGATTTAAATTCTTCGCTAAACTTAGATTCAACTGAATTTTCACGAAAACAAAATCAAAGAAAATTAATTAATTTATATAAAGATTTGATAAAATTTAAAAAAAAATATAATTTAATAATTTTAGATTTCAATTAGAATCACAATTATTCCTAAAATTCATTAATTTTCTTAAATGATTGGTTTGTCCTCACATTCTGTTAAACAGATTCTCAAACATTAATATAATCATAAAAACCACAGAATATACGACTCAAACGACTCAAAATATAAATGAAAACCTGACTGAAAAACAAATCAAATTTACAGTAAATATACAAATTGAGTCAATAATCAAAAATATGTCATTTCTTTTGAAAACAATAATTTATATTAAATTAGAAAAAATCAATAAATTATTTTGTTTTTCACTGATTAAGAACTAAGTCTTAGATCTCTTTATTTACCGACTTTAGCCATAGTCTGATGCTGTTGGTGCTGATGGTATGTCTTAAGAGAATCCACTGCGTCGTCGGCCACGTCTTCAAAAGACATGTTAGCGAATGCCTGATGTCTTGTCTTATCCTTATCTTTAGATTTTTTAGACTTGTCTTTTGATTTATCCTTTTCTTTTACTTTTTCTGTTTTCTCTTTGGATTTCTCTGTCTTTTCCTTTGATTTTTCAGACTTTTCTTTAGACTTTTCCTTTTTTTCTGATTTATCCTAAAAAAAGAATTTAATTAAAAAACAATTGAATAAAACAATTGAAACCTTTTTATCTTTTTTCTTCGATTTTTTCGTGTCCTCTAATTCTTCGTCGTTTTCATTACTAATAAGACCGTCGATGTCATCGTCGTCTTCATCCACTTCATACTTCTTTGCCGTTTTTGAAGATTTCGATTTTGGTTTCAATTTGAGCGATGGTTTTATGGCTTTAATGGGCGGCGAAACAGTTTGTTCGGAGGAAGTGGGTATACGAGCCGTAGCCGTTTGATGAACTATCAACTTTTTAGGCGGAGAAGTGGCCGCCGCCAACACTTTCGAAGTTTTCGGGGGTATTGTTGGCCTCAATGGTAGAGCTGTCGGCGGAGGAATTGGTGCAATGACTTTTGTGCTGCCCGTTATGCTATTGCTGGCAAAGGGTACGGCACCGAATAAGTCTTGCGATGCACTACTGGATAACTGTGACGTCGTTTGAGGAATGGGTTCAGATAGTGGTTGGACTGTTGTTGGAGGAGGAATTACTTTCTGTGGCTTTTGAAGTTCTGTAACCACTGGTATTACTGGTATTATTGGTATTACTCTTTGTTGGTATTGCTGTTGAACTATACGAAAGTGTTGTTCGTTAAAGGGTTGAATGTTTTGTTGAGTCTGTTGTTCGCTATTGAAAAATTGGACCGACTCTTCTTCCGACTAATGAGAACACAAATTAGTTAAAAGTAAGAAAAGTAAAAGAACTCACATTAATTAGTTGTTGTTCAGTGAATGGCTTAGAACCGAACAGATCTTTTGGTCCAACCATAGAGTCTTTAACAACCTGTGCTCTCATATTACGAGCGACTTCTTCATCAATTTCATCGCCAGAAGTAGTCGTCTCAACTAATTTCGTGTCCTCTGACTCGATATCATTTTTGTCCACTTTTTTCCTACATTTGGAGAGAGGTTTTCTAAACGGTGCCGAAGCAAATACATCAGATGATAGTGTGGCCAAAGATGGCATATGTCCGCTGTGCGTCACTTGTGGTGACTTATCTAAAAAATCGTCTTCTTCGCTAAGAAGAGGTTTGTCGCCATCGATGTGTCCTATAAGGAGATCGTCGGCTGAGATAATTGTTTGACTCTTTGTTTTGGTGACTCTCGAGGGCTCTTTCAGTTTAATTTCAATTGCAGTCACTTCTTGTGCGAATTCCTCGTCGTCGTCCTCATCGATACCATCGTCTGGCGTTTCCTCTGAGTCTCTCAAATCAGAAGCCGAACCGATTGAATCCCTTTCGCCGTCGATTACTTTAATGTATTTAATAAAAGTAGTGTTAAATGATATCATATTCACTCTTAAAATGAACGAGAGATCAATGAATGCGTTATTCGAATGGGATTTGACTTAATTTAATTTATTAATATATTACTCATATTTGGAATAACTTTAGCCAAAAAAGTCCCCATAAAAGACAGGATGTGATAGAAGTGAATAATTGAATGACAAACGATTTTATCTTCAATTAATTTCAATGAATTGATTCAGTTTTATATCTCTAACGAAATGACTTTCATTTTCATACAATTCTTTATCGTTTGCTCTGAAAAATAAATTTTACTCTATTTTTATAAAAAAATTGTCTATTTTTCAATAATCTTGGAATTTATACCAATAATCGAGTTATGAAATTCATCTCAATTTTCAAATTGAAAACTCGAAACTCAAAGTCCTTGAATTTCAATTCAAATGATTGAAAATAAAATATTAATAAAATTCAAATTATATTTAAAATTATTGTCAATAAAAGAGATTTAAAAACCAAAAACAAAACTAATTGTTTTCATATCACTCGAGAAGATAAGACTGAAAGAAACCATAAAATTTAATAAAAATTTATGGCGTTTTCATGAAACTATTTTTAGACCAAAAATATGAAAAACTTATGAAAAACGTTTATATAATGCATTCAAATGATTGTCAATAATTGAACAAAATTTATGTCATATTCATATACATACAGTCGTGATCTTCTTCGGGGTCGGCATCGATAAACTTTTCATACTTAGATCTGTCCTCTGCAGGCATTTTAGCGAAACTGTTCCGAATTGAGCCCTCATTGGATGCAACCGTTGACTGCGATGTTGTCGTCGATGTTTCCGATGGGTTTCTATTTCTTAATGGTATCGAAATGGGTAATGACCTCAACTCATGACTATTAGTTCCATTATTATCCACTAAATCATCGCCTTCTTCGGCGTCCGAAGAATATAATGGCATATAAGTGGTTGGAACTGATATACCTTTGGATAAACAGAGAATTACTCAGAAAAATGTCAGCTGAGTATAACTTCATATTCTATATATACTACAGAAAATGTGTTAATGACTATATTCTATCCTAAAGAGTAATCCTAAAGAGTATTCCTGACAGAAATAAATAACAATTTTGCGGAAATTAAACATTAATTATTCAATAAATGCTATGAATTTAGTCTTTTCCCCGAAAACGATACTAACATTTCAATAAATGTCAACCAAATTATATATAAAACTAAAGTTCAAACAAATAACAGACAATAGATTTCATGCAATTTTTAATTAAAGAAACCGAAAAACCATTAAATTTTAAAATTTATTTTATTTTAAAATAATAACATTTAATTAAAAGAAAATTAAAGCTCAAAAAAAAGAAGAAATCCATTACAAGATTAAAATTTAAAAAAAAAACAAATCGAAAGAAATTTCCCGAAAAAAGTTTATTTACTGTGAAAACAGTTTTATTTATAAAATAAGTAAAAGAGTTCATTAAAAAAATATTTTAAAAAAAGAATTCAATTAAATCTGAGCTCAAGAGTCATAGAATTGAGTAATTAATTCCAGAAGTCAAAAGTCATACCTTTGTTTACGTGATTTACCGAACTATTAGTAGCCGTTAATAAATTAAAGTTATTTAAGTCGATTTGCTGTTTCTCTAACTGTTGTCGGATGTTCTCCTGTTTCTGTTTATGTCTTCTCATCTTTTGAGGATCAAACGGCGCCGCACCGAACGGATCGGCTTCAGGTGTCGAAGAAGACATGACTAGATCTTCCCTACTCTTCACATTTGATATGCCTTTTGATCGAAAGACACATTTAATGACAATTTTATTAATAAAAAGTATTAAAATCATAATAAGAGTTGTTAACTGACTTGTTTGCGACCCTTTTCTTATTTTATCGAATTCGTGGCCAAAGAGTTGGTCTTCAACTGATGTATCAATATTTGGTACTCGAAAGCCCTCTTCAAATGGATTCCAACCCTTACTATAACTGGTTTGCGATGAAAGCGAATTACTCGCGTGAATAGTATTGTCGGTATTGACTAATGAAACCAAATCTTTACTGAAGGCAGAGGTGTCGCTGACATTCCTCCGATGATAGGAATGCAAATGTGGTGAAGAAGAAATACTTCCTATTATTTAAAGAAAACAAATATTAGAGAATATTAAAATTGTTTAATGGTTTACCAGTGGTTGGAGAGGGAATGGTCGGCGGTGTCTGAGCGCGTCTCACAGAAGTTGTTCCGACTGTAATAAATGGATTATTACAAGCATTTGTTGCCGCAGAGGTTGCATTAGTTGGTTGAGGAATGTTATTAGAGGGCGAGACCAGGTTAGAGGCCGGGGCCGACATTGATTGCGATTGAGAGGACAATTGAGTGCCGGACGTAAAACTCTGAGATTGAGTCATCGACGGCTGAGTCGACAATAATTTATTTGCTGATTGTTCTACAGGTGTTGTCGATCTGTTGGGCCCTCCGGAGGCTAATACTGGGATTGAGAGTTGGCCTGAATTCAATTAAAACAAAAAATCAATTAAAAATAGATAAAATTATCACTAAATTGACGGCACTTCAAACATACAAAAAACAGAATTTATTGAAACGAAAAGAATAGGAATTAGTGAAGAGTTAAACAGCAATTCATTCGGAAAAATTAATTAAAACGTCAAAGGATTGCATAAAAAATAGTCAAAGGAGTTAAACAAGAGATTCAATACTTTATTTTCAATGCATTCATATTTGACTAAACCTTGAATTCTAAAACTTCACTCAAAGTTCATTTTATTTGAACTTTAATTTTTGACTTTTAGTCTAAAAGAAGTTTAATTTATTCAAAGTCTAGACTCTAAACTATCAACTTATGAATATCAGTGCCGCCAAAAAAAGGTGAAATACTGACCACTTGTGGCTCCTTTTGGTCTCTGTCGCGGCGCAACACTCGTGCCTTCAATTATGGCAGTATTTGTGCCAATAGTGGTGTTAAGAAGAGGCACTTCTCTATTGTTGATCACATTCGGAGTCTGTTTGGCATTTCGTTTAGAGTCTCGCGCTTCGGACTCAGTCATAGGAAGACTGAGTGCCGGCCATTTGGGAACTGAACTGTTATTAACATTGACTACCGGACAGTCTCTACCTAAGAGTTGAAAGGCTAGAGAGGATACAACATAGATATCGGGCCGAATGTCTATATCGGGCTCTAACATCAATTTGATGAGAGCGTGAAGTCTATTAGAGTACTTGGAATTGTCCGGAATGACTAACTGAGCGTTTTGTATGGCAAGGGTTGACTCTCCGAACGGCAACTGAAAGAAACATAGCTTATAGAGAAGACAACCCAATGCCCATATGTCCGCTTTGGTAGTGATGGGTCGCCCGGAGTAGAGATCAATCATTTCAGGTGCTCTATAGGACAGAGTCGTATATTTTTTGATCTCTTCTTCGATGTCTAAAATACTCTGAGTATCACTACTTCTAAGAACTTTGACTGTCGCCGAACCAAAATCACATAATTGATAGGAACCGGTCTCTGATATCAGGATATTCTCGACCTTAAAGTGAGATAATTATAGAAATAATCATTAATTTAATCAAAAGAATTAAATTAAATGAAAAAAAGTCTGAAAATAATAGAAAAAAAGAAAAACTTTAAAATCTATAAAAATTTGATTCACGACTCGATTATAAAAACAGACAACTTTTGTAACCATAAAATTGATGCAAAGAAACGAACAGATTCTCAGACAAAACACATTTTCTTAAACAATATTAAAGAAAAACAAACTAAAAAAACAAATAAATAAAATCTTATATTAAAAATAAACAAAAAATAAAGTTCACTAAACCTTTAAACAAAAATTACATCTAAAACACATGTATTCCACGAAAATTAAGTTAAGCTAATAATAGAATAGAAGCACAGAATAAAAGAGAATATTATAATAATTAAAATAATTTTTACTTTCAAATCTCTGTGAATAATCGGTGGCTGATTGTGATGAAGTCGAGCCACCGCTTCGCAAATGTCGCAAAATATTCTTAAAAGTTCCGCTTCAGTGAAGCCGACATTTAACCTTTCGTTCATCATTTGGAGGACATGACCTGAAAAAATACCGCAACAGTAAACACCATATAATTGCATTACTTCTGCTTAACCAAAGACAGTGATGTGCAACAACTCATACCTAAACCACTATTCCGTTTCATTAAGTTTTTTAATCACTAAAATTAAATGGTTTTTCACAAACATTTGAACACAAACTCTATTTTATGTAAGTGTTGGCACAGGTTTTTGCACATCCCTTTTACAATTGAAAGGTTTATCAAAACAAGAGTCAAATTTTCAGACATTAACTAAATTACTGACGAAATTAATTGTTTCTCATTAAAAGAGAATTTAATTCTCATGTTATGTGTGATTCCCAAAGCATATGATGTGACAGACCTTTACAATGATTCATAAGCATCAACACTTCGTGGACTCCATCCCCACAATAATTGATGGCTGAGTCGATTAAACCCACTATATTTTTATGCGAACCTAAATTTGTCTAATATTTCAAAAGTCAAACGAAAAAAGGCTTTAATTAGTTTTCGATTCGAAATAATTAATTAAATGTCAAAAACGAAACACAAGTTTTTTATCGAAAGACATAAAACAAATTCAAAAGAGAATAAAAACAACAAAATTAGTGACAATAAAACAGATTTAAATAATATATTTCTTACAGCGATTTGTATTTCACGTTTACAGACGTTTAGGTCGTAATCGTTATTAACAAACATCCGTTTGAGAGCGTATCGGACGCTATTGTGGGCCTTCACCAGAAATACCAGAGCGAAACCGCCTGTAAAGTAAACAACACTTATAATTACATCTTAATTATAAACAGATAATAATAACAATTAACTAATCGAACCAAATATATCACTATTTTCGCACAATATTTGCTTTTTTGGGGGGAATTACGAATAACCAGTAAAGATATGTTTATAAGAGAGCAAGCAACATTAATCTTAGGGAAATTTCACCAGGGAATTATTAGATAAGTCATAGATAATTCTACATGCTCAATAATACATCTGTTTGATCATACCGATCTGTTCAACGAAGTAGAAAATAAAGATAACCAAGGGGTCTGGTAACAATGAACAAGCAAAAAATACAAATGCCCAAGTAAATAGCTTGCTCATTGATAAGCTATGTGTGAGAGATACAAATTATCTCAATTTAAATAATTAAATGATTCTGATTTAATTAAATAAATGCTAATGACTCAAAGTACCTTGACCATTCCATTATCGGAAATTCAATCAAACGATAATATAATATGTAGAATGTGCAAGATCAAATTGAATAAACCCAAAAATCAAACCGAAAATTATGTAACAAAACGAGAACTACAGGAAGCTATGGATGTGTTTTGGATGAACCCATTGTAACTCAAACTCGCCGTAAATATTTGATAGCAAACAATACGTTAAATATTTAATCAAATCTGGAAAATGGATTCAACTTTTTTTTGTTCAAAACGTTTATTATTTTCAGACTTAAAAACATTGAAAAAATCGACAAAATTTTGAAGTGAAAAAAACTTCGGCAACAAATCAAAGGTAAGTTTAATCGAATTACATGAAAAACTTCATTAAATATTAAACAAATAAGAGCTCTTGAATTTGTTATGAGAGCTATGATTACCAAGGTAGTACATACAAATGTGGTACTATCAAGGCTATCACTTGAATATAATATTGAGTAATTGAAACACTCCCCCATCCCTTACAATATTGAATTGATGGCCATCCCTGACCTCAACACAAATTAAAGGATTGGATTTCTTTTACAAATGAAAACAAATTCATAATTTTAGTGAAACTCAAGAGTTTTGGAGAAATTATATAAAAAGTGAACCAAATTTACGATATTTTTTTGAAAAGTAATTAAATTTCAAATTAAAGGAAAAATTAGACCAAAAGTCAAACGATTGGAACGAATTGTCTTAAAATTAAATAAAAAAAAGGATTGAAATCTAAAAATAAATTATAATAAATGAGAGGAAAAAACTGGAAAATTGTCGTCAAATTCAGTTCACACGCAATGACCACAAGAAGTCTTTGATCTGAATTCACAAAACAAATAAACGTAAAGAAAAAATCAAAGAACACTTGTATTGACGAATATATTGACAGATATTTCACTCTAATTAGAGGAATAAATGAACAAAAAAGAAGACAACAAATGGCTTTCAACAGATAGTCAACAGTTTAAACAAATAAAAGAAACGATTAATCCATTAATTGATCCATTGATAGGAGTCATACCCTCAGCAATGGTGTCTTCAACAGTGCAATGATATCTGCCAACAGTAAAGACTTTTCCGACATAATTATTACTCAAATTATTAGTATTAGTGGTGTTATTGTCGCGGCTGTGGTCACGACTCGAACTATTATTATCTAATCGTTGGAACAGTTTCTTCATTATTGGTGTCAAAGAGTTTATTATTCAATTACTTCAGATGTCTGTCCTCTGGTTTCTATTTAGTTCACTATTTTTGAATACAAAACAAATGCCAGAAATTGATTACTATTTTTTGTGACTTATTTTCAACACTTATTTACAAATAAATGAGAAAATATAGTAATTATTTGAATAACTTTCCATTCAATCGATTTATAATAAAATTTATTTCACAAATAAATAATAAATTATTTTTCGTTCAGAAATTGCTTTTATTTTTCAGTCCGTCTTTGAGTTCATTCAATGATTTATTGTTTTTGTTTGACTTTAATATATTTCAATCAATTAATTAAAACAAAATATTATTCAGTAATTTTTAAATAATAATTAAATTAAATTTTATTATTACTTATAATTTTCAGCACAATTTCAGTGGAAACTAGAGTTGAGTTGTTTTACATTTTCTCTAATATTTTGTATTCAATTCTCTCTCAATATTTGTGTTGTCTTTTGGTCTTCGAATACGTTTGCAAAACATTGAACACCAAAAAAATCATTCATTTCGTACATAATTAACGTCTGGTTTTGCGCAAATAAGACATACCTGTCCTCAAACAACACACTTTAAGAGCAATTGAGTCTTATCTCTTCCAATGTATTTAGGGTTATATATTAGTAAAACGTTAGTTTTGGTCGTTATTGACTTTCGACGAACCCATTAACTCCTAAAAACAGCGATGAATTGTTTGATTTTGTGGAAAACCGATACACAAATTACGTTAGACTTCCGATTAATATATGAGCAAAATGAACATGGTCTCAATCAGGGATAGCCAAGTATGAATTTTATAGGAAACTTAAATTTTTTATTTAGATTAGCAGTAAATTCAGAGAAATCAATATTAAAAGTCCTTAATTTTGTAAGAAAATACTTTTATTTATGATATATATAGGACCTTGCCCCTCTCTTTAGTTTATGATTAATTCAAATTACACTCTTATACGACTCATTTGAAATGGATGTTTGTCATCAAATGGCTCTTAATTGACCCTCACATTTACTCAAAATAATCCTTAAATGTCCCAAAAATGTTCTTAAAGTTATTCCCTGATCTGAATGTATTGATAGCATTAGCGGTAATTTCTGTAATATATTTACCTTTAATTCTCCGATTATTGCACTTTTGGTGAGTAATCTTAGCGTTAGATAATTAGTCATAGTTTTAATGACATTCAATTATTGATAATACTTTTGAAGTAATTAAATAGATAAGATTAGCTAGATAACAAATGCTAACAACATTTATTTAGAATATCTAACCCTAAACTAATTAAAGATTATTATTATTATTATTATTTGCAGGAAAAGAAGTTTTGTTTTTGACTCTTCAGAGGATATTTCCAAACACTTTTGAGTAAAAGTTTGTCAATGAAAAAGTGCAAATGTTACCTTGCTCGTTTACAAATAACTTTAATTAAGACAATTAAAGAGAAAAACATAATTTTTGGTAAATTAAAAAATTTCATAGAATAAGTTAGACAAAGAACCAAGTTTCAAATGTCACAATTCAAACAATGTCAAACAAGTTATTATTGTTATCTATTTAAACAAATAAGATTGACCTTGCTTCTAATTCTGAATAAATTCAAATAACTCTTTGAAAAAATGAGTGTTTGAAAGGATTTTAATTCTTTTTTTGAATAATTTGTTCATAAAATGAGGCAAAACTTGAATCGATTCCATATTTGTCTGGTTCTGTAAGTTTAATATATTTAATGATAATGCCAAGGACATTCACTTTATTAATTTCAATTAATCATTCTTTGCTCTAAAAATCAAGTTTAATCAGATGAACAAGTTAAATTTTCAGTGTTTAACTCTTCAAATGAAATTCTCAATTCTTTTATAATTAATTTCGAACCAAAAAATAAGAGAAAATACAAAAACAAATAAAAAAAAGAAATTAAATATTGATTTGAAGAGTTGTTGAGACTTAGAGTATCCTAAATAGCAATGAGCACATCAGCACATCTGCACAGACTATTCTTATGTAAGCCCTTAGCAATTATGCAATAAAATTAACATAAAATTGTTAAACAATTCGTTTTCTCTTTAATTCATTTTTAACTAATATTTAGTGTAATTTCCACCAGAAATATGTTTTATTACATCTCTTTTAAGGAAATATTCAAACAAATGAGACATCATTTCATAGCATAAGTTTGTCCCAAATGTACTCTCAATTCCAATTTACAATTATTTTTCAATTTCAGTGAAACCGTTGTTTAAACAAATCACAAACAAATTCAATAAAATTTATTATATTTGAAAATAAAAAGAATAAAAAATTATGTCGAATAAGAAAACTAATCAAATCAAAGATAACTTACCGATGGCTTCCTTTTATGAGACGCCCAAAGAGCTCCTTCACAAACGCAAATCCTTTGATTTGGTGCCCACAGTTAGACAAAGTGTTCTAAGGATCTATGAAAACGATAAAACCATTTGCGATGAAACCGATATCAAACATATGACAACTGATGACTGGTCTGTCCAACGATTTCTTGAATTTTGTGATAATGACTTAGAGAAGACTTTGGATCAATTGGTGGCAAACCTTAAGTGGAGAAAAGCATTTGGTGTCAACACTCGCTCTATAAATAAAGACTTCGCTAAAGAGTTTTTTAATATCGGCGCCATTTTTGTCTACAATGAGGATAAGAACGGAATTCCTTTGGTATTGATTTTTAAATTTTTATTCAATTTATGTATTTATTGTATTTATTCTAGAATCTAGATATATTGTCTAGGATCAATTTATAACTTATAAATTATTAATTAGATATTTGTCTCAAAATTTTTTCTCATAAAAGCTCTAAAATTTAATCAAAAATTATAGTTATATTCTCGCGGGAAATGTAACCGAAAAATTCCAAGACTTCGGCCATTATTTGAAATGTTTTTTATTGGAATAATTGAAAAGTTGGACAAAGAAGTGGGAAATCGGGGTTTTATTTTTGTAATCGACTGCTCTGACTGTAGTATTAATAATCTAAGTATGGATTTATTAAAATTTGTAATAACAAGTCTTCGGGCGCACTACCCTCTGGCCATCCAATACGTCATCATTTATAATTTACCATGGATATTAAGAGGAATTTGGAAACTTGTAAAGGGATGGCTCGGAGAGTATCAACATTTGGTGCGTTTCGCAAATGGCGATGAAATGCAAGAATATGTGACCCCCGAAAACTTACCCAAATATATGGGCGGCAAATGTGACAAAAGTTTTACTACAGCGCCCGACAACTGTCCCACTGTTTATGATTTGGGACCGAAATATGGCTTTACTAATGAAGAGACCAAAAAGTATATGAAGAGTTACGAAGACTTAATAGAAGAGGCAAAACATTATAACTGAATACTTAATATTCAATTAGTTTCCAATAGACAATTCCTCTCCTTTTCCTTCACTCTTTTGATAAAGAAATTAAGACAAAAACTTATCAGAGAAAAAAGTTTATATAAAAAAATGATTTATTTAGTAATCGATAAGTGAGTCGATATATCGTACCTAATTGTACCTTGCTCACAAAATCAAATATTATTTAATTAAGTTAAAAATACTAAATTATTTATATTATATTATAACTTATAATTAGTTGATATTATTTGTTAATAAAATGGACAAAAATTATATGAATTTACATTTCTTATAGAGAATAAACAAATAAATAGTTTTAATTAAACAATAGATGTAATGCCATTAATTATGATCATTAGTTGTCCACATTCTTCCACTTCTTGTTCCATAAGTGAATGACTCGGTTTGATTGCAAAGAAGTATTCCCTCATAGTTTTCAGTCAATTCCTTTCCTAATAATAAAAAATTATTGAAATTTTTATTATAAAGGGTTGAGTGAAGTGTTAACTGACCTCTAATTTCGATTAATTTGAAGATTTTTGATGAGATTTCGACTTTATTTAGTGAAATGGTCTTAATTTTTGTGAGATATCTCTCAATTTTTTGTTTGTTAACCATTTGGTGTTCGTATTTCTTCGAGTTAGTGATCCGAAAGAGTTTGTGCTCTATTTTGTTGATGTTTTTAATCAATTTAGAGTCCAATTCAAACAGTTTTGATATCATCGGAGATAAATCATTTGGCAATTCTTCAGTGAAATCTTTGAAATCCAAAACATAAGTCTTTACCAATTCTTCGTTCAAATGTTTTGACATATTTTCACAACTCTTTAGAATTTCAATTCTAATGAATTCTAATAAAAACTTTTAATTCAATTTAAATCAGTTTTCAGAGAACTTTGATTTTATACAAAAATTTGTCAAAAATTTGAGCAAGGTCATTACTAATGACTCATTAGATTATATACTCTGAGATAAATGTGCAAAAATGACCAAGAATATTGTTTTTAATTTTTCAACGGAAAAGTTTTATTCAATATTATGTGTTTATTGACTTTTGGCTATATTTGAGTAAAATATTAATTTAAAGGAAATTTCCATTTATTTGCGATTTGAGACGATTCTGATGACATTCTCACAAATTGAGTGTAATATAAGACAAGTTTTAACTTTGAATTAATGATTAAATATGAGATAATTTGAGTAAATTTTCTGACACAAAACTTGGCTCATATTTTATAATTATTTGAGTCTTTTCTTTAAAACATATTTAAATTGAAGAATTGTTAGTACTTTTGATAATCAATAGTTTGGAAAAATTTTATATTTAATTAAATGAATATATTTGTGCCATAAATGTTAAAGGAGTAAATCAGACTTAATTTCATTAAATGATGTATAGACTTTTCATCCGAGTAGTGGACGGTTTTACAAATAAAACGTAAATTTTTAATATAATCTCAATTATAATATTCACGTTTTATTTGTAAAACCGTAAAATTTGTAAAAAGTTTATTTGTTAATTTTAAATTAACACTAAAACCAAATGCAATCAAAGGTAATACATTAGGTATGAGCCATTTGA
>JAQFZM010001596.1:0-17395 GCA_034695785.1 Galumna obvia | reverse complement strand
AAACAAAAGTGTTTTTCAAACTTGTATTTCTTGCCACATTTCGTACAAGTTTTCTGGTCGCACACATGGTTTTTGCCGTGATAACTCACAAAACAGTTTTCACACTTTTTCACAGACCCGCAGACTTTATGCACTAAATGATTGTCAAAGCACACTTGATTTAAAAAATCTACATGGCACTTATTACAAGTTATTATTGTTGTATTAATACACTTTGGGTATTGAAAACAGAATTCACAAGTAAACATACACCTGTGATGAAACTAATTATTGTAACCTTTATGACAGAACTTACAATAATAACCACATCCCATATATTCCTTAATGTTTACAATAGAATTGAAGTGTTTTTCGCACTCATCGTATAACAAATACACACTTTTATCACGAATAGGTCCTTAATACAGCCTTGTTTTGTCTCTAGCACTAAAGACTACAATTTGTTCGTCAAATTTTTGCTGAATTCTATCAAAATTAGCCCAATTAACAGCTGATCTGAGATCAAACCCACAATTTTGTGCCAATTCAAAAGCATATCGTGTGCGTATATTATCGCTATTCCTACGATGTTTTTCATACTCTTTAGCGTCGAAATTTTGCTTTGCAAGACACACTGCTAAAGCATGAAAAGCACATCCGTTATCATTTTTTTTTATTATTACAATAGATTTAGAATCTTTAAATCTTTTTTGCACAGTCGCTGGCGTTTTAGGTTTTCCTGCACCTGAATCTACTTTTGTTATTATAACACAAATATAGAGCTCACCGTATAAAAGAAATGTTTTATTACTTTGGGATACTTCATATATGGCATTCAAAAAACCTTCTTTCTCGAAATTTTCTTTAATGAAGGGTGGAATATATACACAACCTTTAGTAAGAGCAGTATGTCCAACAACAATACTAACACGAACAATATCTGAGACGTTTTCAGTTTGAGAATGAATAAACTGTTCGTAAAAGCTATCGATTGTATGTCTAACTGTAAAAAGATCGTTTATATCGCCGAAGTTATGATTAACTTTAAAAAAGTTTAATTTTTCATACCTCCTAAACTTTGGATAACACTTTTCAACTCTCCTGTCGGGGTCGACTTTAATCCAACTAAAGTCTAAAGTTTTTGAACCACCGGTTTGGGCACTGCGTAAATCTGAACGCAAATTCCGGTTAAACACGGTTCTATTAGATACACTGTTTTTGCTGTAATATGTTCGCAAATTTCGGTTGAATTCGGATCTATTTTTTGCACCACCGAATGAAGTCTTACGTAGATGTGAGCGAAGGTTCCGGTAGAATGAAGTTCTATTAGTCTTTTTTGCCTTTTCACGGCTTTCAAGTTTATTCCTCCAAAATTCCATTTTGAAGCACTTTTAAAATAGTTTAAATCACTTTTAATCACTTTGTAGAGCAGCAAAATATAAAATAAGTCACTTTTAGTCAAACACATAAATCGCAGCTCTTCGGGAAACGCTAAATAAACACACGCCCCCATAAGGGATTTAAAACATTTATTGAACATAGTATATGTTTAAAATACATGGTTATTGGTTATATATTTAAGGTTAAATGATTATATAATTATAAAAGTGTATTAAAAAGTTAAATAAGAGCCAACTATTCGTTGTTCTGCTCGAGTTGCTGAATTCGCTCCATTAGTTGCCGATTGAGGGGCTGTTTATAAAATTTATTTAGAATTTGTAAATAAAAGTAGAATAATTTACCTTAAGTGATGTGTTTGGTTTTTTTAAAAATTCCACACAACTATGACGTCTCGGACCTCTAACACATGAGTCGCAATCGACGCAGTACACATAGTTTTCCGGGTTGTATTCGCACACATTCTGATGGAGTTCGAGTCCACCATAGCCCAAGAGTTGAGCACATCCATTTGTTTCGTATTTGCAAACGAAACGGATTGAATGGATACGTCGATGCGTGTCGATGCAGGGATAGCTGTAACCACTGTGGGTTCTACAGCTTGGACATGGCGTACAAGTCATTTCTTCGGCAGGTGTGGTGTAGCCACGGCTCAGTCTCCTATCGCGTTGTTTTTTATGAGACAAACCTCATTTTGTAATGCTTTCATTACAAAAGACGTGACTACATTTTTTCATCTAATGGAAACTATTAAAATTTGATTTTATAACTTCTAACAAACCTTAAAAGCATTACAGATTATTTCTGTGCAGATGGCACACACTAAGTCCTCCGCCATCTCCTTGTCCTCTGCATAAACCTGAGCTAAGCTGGCTTTAAATATAATTGAAGCTATCTGTAAGTATATTTAAAAATTATTTATAAATTGATTTATGACGAAAATTTGTTTTTAAGGAAATATTTTAAGTATTGTCGTTATATCTAATCTAAATTTTGCTTTAAAAACCTAAACATTGGCCTGAAATCTAAGTTTTGATTATTTTTTAGAAATTTTTGCTGAAAATGACTAAGTTTTTGATTTTTTGAAAAATTGGGCAGAATTTCGGGACGAATTTGTGTTTTCCCCACCCTAAGGAAGCCACTTGGTCTTCTACGGCCCTGTATACAGTACCGATGCCATTAGACGGGAAGTGGTTCGGCACACAATGTCTTACTCTTAGAAGAATAGTGGTAGTGGAGATAAGGTTATTGCGGATAGAAGCCACTTTGAAGACCCGTCGCCCTGTCTACTCTGGAGTCATAGGGCATCGCAGCATTTCCCCGACGGCTAACATCCCTCCCGCGACTAATACCTAACCCCCAATGTGACCAAACAAAATTTTTTAAAACTTACTTTAAAATTTAAAATAAAACTCAAAGTAAAGTTATGAGTCTGAGATCTAAACTTGAAATGAGAAGAAAACGTTAAGTAAAGTTTAGAAGTTTAAGAAAACAGAACAGCCAATAAGAGAAAAAGGTCAGTTAAAGTTTTAAACCATTAGAGAGCTTTGGTCAGTAAAAGTCTAAAACTGAGTGGAGAGTATTTCTGCGTTTTAATATAGAATAGTTGTGCGAAAGGAGAGTAGTTGTGTGAAACGAGAGTATTGTTAAGAAAAGAGAGTTTTCCTACACAATAAAAGGAACTTTTAAATGCAAAGTTTATGATTGGTTATGAGAAACAGGTTTTCTTTCGTTTTACTATTCTTTTATATCTGCAGTTTATTGAATGTTTTACACCAAATTAAAAATTTCATCTCAAATCATAGAAGTATAAATAAATTTAACAAATTGTAACACAACTTTACTCCAAAATATTTATAATGACTCGTGTATTAATGTATATTTAATAAACCAAATTATACTTATTATTTAAAATGGCAAATATTTTGTTGTAATCAAAATGAATTTCTATAATTTTCAAACGTTTACTACAAATTATTTTACTCTTTTATCAGTTATTTAATAAGAGTAACACATGTTCTGCTAATAAAAATGAAATAAAATGTATTTTCACTCTAAAATTTTTAAAATTAAAATTAAAAACATTTTATTTATAATTGAAATAGGTTTATTTATTCAAATTAAAAGGAATTACAATAATTTTTAAATAAGTTTATTCCAGAATTTAGTGATTATACTGATTTTAAACATAATTTATTAAAATGTCTCCTAAGATTTATAAGATGGAGATAATTCTTTTTGTGGGTGTGCCGAAATTCAGGGGCAAACGTTTCCTTACAAATGAGACATCGTATCTCAAAATCGGCTACTTCCCCCAATCCATCGAATATGTATTGATAGACGACTTTCTTTTCCATCTCTGATGCTGACATCTCCATCGCTTCTGTAGACATCTTTTTATTGAATCTGTAGAAAAAAAAATTCCAAAATTTTTATTAATATTCAGTAATTAATGTTTTTATATTTTAATACATCACTCTCTCTCTCTCTCCCGCCTATTGTTTGGTAAAACATTTTTTCTTTATTTTAATGAAGCTTTGGTTCATTATTTTATTTAGATTTTAGTTATATTATTGTCAAACAGATTATTCATTTGTGACTAACATTTATGATTTAATGGATGTCGAGATCTTCGGATGCCTTTCCCTCTTTATAAATGGTCCAATTGAGAAGACACACATCTCTTTTTCACTCTTGTCATGGATCATTGATTTTATTGATTCTCTAATGCATTGGAAAAGTATATTCTCATCTGTTCTCTGGTTATAATAATGTATTTTTCAGACAAAACTCTTTTTCTGAAGTCAACAGAAAAAAAAGCCTCATTTTAAGCAGAATTTTTGAATATCTTTTAAAGAATAGACTCAAAAATTAAGCCATGAATAAATTTCATAATTTATTCCGATTTTAATTAAGTTTTATTATTAATAATTACATCAGAAAACTGCATAAGAATAGGACTGATATTATAGTAATAAAACACAAATAGTTTATTACTGTCTTATATCTAATTGTATGCTCTCTTCAGAGACATAACCGAATAATTTAGTAATAAATTGAACGCTTAATAAACATTAATTAGATTTTTATTCTTCAGACAAATAATAGCTATAATAATACTAATGGTAGTAATGGTAGTAATGGTAGAGAAATATTGAAATCGATTTTTGGCACTAATTTTCTTTAGTAAATAGTAGTCTCTCCTCTTTCTCTCTCTTATTATTAGTCTTATAAATGGATTTCTATCACAGAATTATGTCTTGAGTGGAGTCTTATAGGTTCAGAACCGAAACAGTGGTAGTGGTTCTCTAGATCTGTGCTGAGCGCTATTGGCAATAGTAGTGAGATTTTGGTGGTGTCTGTGCTCTAAAAGATACACATTTTATCGAATGGAGTAAAAAAGAGGGGAAGAAATGTCTATAATTTTATTGGATTCTCGACTAAAACACATATCAAATATAATATACACTTAAAAGATATTGAAAATGCGTTGAAAACACAACACTTTTTTATCGTTCAATCGATTTGTGATAAAAACCAAATGCATTGAGAAAAACATAAAATAATAGTTAAATACAATTGAGATGAAACTGATAGGAATGGTGTTAAAATAGCACTGGTATATGTGTATATGTGCCCTCTCTATATGTTGATGTGCTCTATTGAGTCAGGGGCTGGAAGGGAGAGCCACAAAAGTGTTGACCTATACTCCCACTATAACAATACATATAGCGTTTCATATTATATCAAATAAATGTTAATCTAATAAATGCGTTGAATAACATCTCTATCTATAGATTTTCAATAGATATATACGTTATATAAGTAACGCTTTTCAATATAAGCCGGGTATGTGTGAAAGATATGATCCATAAATTGATAATTTGATAGAGGATTTTAGTTTATTCTTGACATCATATGAATAGGAGGATAGGATATGGACACAAACATTGGTTATTGAACTGAACAGTGAGTCCGTGCCGTCAGCTCTGTATGGGTTCGGCCGACACTAAATCTTTTGCAATAATATTTATAAATGGCCGCCACTTATCATACAATAATCAAATGTGAAAATACATTATTATATTATTATAGAGTCATATATAGATTGATATCAGTGTCCGTTACGTACGAATCCCTTTTTTATGTAACACTTTATAAGTGCCAGAATATATCCATTACTAATTGAAAGTGGGTCCTTTTTTGCGGCTTCACAATCAAGTTTATTTAACCTTGTTGATATTGTATAATAGATTATGAGCAAGCTCCATTTGGATGAGAATCGTTGCAAATAAACAGATGATGAATAAGAGAGACTCGATTTTAAGTCGATATTATTATATTATATTTAATGCGTTTATTGTTATGTATTGAATAGTGTGCGCCCACCCTCTCGACAGCCCCAGTGTTTACATAACTGCTTATATGCTATGGTTTACACATAGATAACATTTCTCAATTGAAAGTCCAATAGAAATATTTGCCGAAACACTCGTTGCAAAAGGGGGGGAACACCACTGAAAGAGGCATTTTAGGCTCTCATTCGCTCAGCATATTTACTCAATTCCTATAATTTTGCGCTCATTTTCTTATATCAAACTTTTCAATAAAGAGATTATTAGATTTCATTATAGAAAAAGATTATATTTTGATATTTTCATAGCACTTATTCTCACACTTAAGTGGTTTAATATTTGATTAAATTATATTTTTCTTACAGTCGGAGCCCTTTATTCTTATCAATAGTATGAATGAAAAAGAATTTTTAGGAAAAATAAAAGTATTTCTTTTGAAATATTATTGTATTTATGCCTAAATAATAGCACTTTTAAAAAGTCAATTGATCTTAACAATATGTCCTTGGTCAAACGTTCGTTTGCTTGCTATTCTCAACATTGAACTAGTTTATTTTATTGTTATTCATCGCATTATTTAAATAAAGAGAAAAATTCTTTAACCGAAGAAAAAGAGAGAGAGAAAGAGAGAGAGAGAGAGAGAGAGAGAGAGAGAGAGAGAGAGACGTATTCTTTATAAAAATATTTAAAAGATGAGATTAAAATCATTTTAAAAGAGAAGAATGAAAAATGTAATTTAAATTTGATAAAAATGGAAATCATGTCGAAAATATTATCCGAAGAATAACAACCACTAAATAATTATGGCTAACAAAGAGACGGAATATTTAATGAATTGCAAAATAGGAATAAAGACGTGAATACTTAGAGTGTATTAAGAAAATAAATTACGTGTAAATGAGATTTATATGCAGACTATATTTAAATGAGCAAGCTAGTCTTATACAATAAATAAATGGCTTTTAACTTATATTATTATTATTATTATATGAATATTTAATAAATTAAAGACATCGCACAGAATAAAATAGAGTGAAAACCACTATTGGAATGAGTCGCGAGAGAGAGAGAGAGAGAGAGAGAGAGAGAGTTTTGAGTCAAAATGTTTTTTAAAAAGTTGTATATTTTGGCTGAAAGTCAATGGAATGCCAGGCCTTGAGTGTAGGGTTGAGTGCCTTATTGTATACCTGAACTATGAAAATGTTTGTTGAGTGAGTTGGCTCTAGTAATGGTCTGTTCCTCTGGTGATGTCTATTCATTAACATTTTAATTGGTATTATATTAAGCGCCTATTGTTAGCTATTGTTTGCGTTATATACCGGTGCCGTTTGCCCTGTGCTCACTCTACTTACCAATGAATAATTGAGAGCACAGGCTATTTAAGAGAAGAATGATCTGTTCTTTTGGAAAACATGTCTTACATGATAATCAATGATAGAGAGTGGGGACAGAATATCGTTCGCCAAAAACCTGTCCGACAGTTCTTTAGATAAATTGTTATTTCGATATTATTTTTCTCTTCTATTGGATTAAGTGGTAGTCCGTTGTGTCAGAAGAAAATATGGTCTCTTAGTTTGTGGAGTCAGAGCGAGAGAGGCATCTCTAACATAAAGGGCCGGTCCTTACCATTTGACAGACACTAATCACTAATCCTAACGCATAGCGTTTCCGATATATCACATATTCCTTTACAATTCTAAGACTGTTTGTGTGGAAAATATCAATAATTCTATTGATAGGCCTCTCTCTCTCTCTCTCTCTCTCTCTCTCTCTCTCTCTCTCTCTCTCTCTCTCTCTCTCTCTCTCGCACTCACTTACTCTCTTTTTTGTGCTGTTCTTTCGTCTCAATTTTGAATCACATGCTGTGCGAGACATTGAAAAGAGAAATTCTGTGATACAAATCCTATTTGAGTGAAACTTATGGACTGATTGACTGGTCTTTTGACAGTCAGTCAATCAGTCGGTTGGAGTGACTGTCCGTTTGTGTGGCGGAAACCTAATTCTGTCGAAACATGAAATTCATTATAAACTCATTATTTAATCTAAAGGACTATTTTATTGAATAAATGGGATTTCTTTGGTTTCTCATTCTGTCCAACAAAAGTATGGCCCGAAAGGCAAACATAAAAGCGGTGTTCGTCTGTACATCATATGACAAACATATTCATGTATTATAGCACAGGAATACAAAGTCTGTGCGCAGTCGGCTTTTGTAGTGGACTTATGTCTTGAGTTAAATCTTCTATTCAAAGGTCTGATTGAAAATTCATTATTATTACAACAATATATGATAATAAGGATAGGCTTTAGAGAGGCTGTGCTCTCAATGGTGTGAGAATAGGCCGAAATGTGTGGCCCTAAAGATTATTATCATTTATTACGGTTTGATTGTCGGCCAAATTGAACGACGCTTTTCATAAACAAACACTGATATAGAGATCAGAGACTAACATAACACAACTGTTCAATAGTCAATGGATCAGTGGCTGTGCTATTGTGCACAGGCGTCGGTATATGTTATGAAAATCCCAATATCTTTGTCGAACCCGAATCTGATTTTATTGGGAGAAATAGCTTTTGATTTCTAACAAAAAATGATTCTCTTTTTTTCAGTCAATTCTTGTAAACAGATTTTGAGTTCGAGTTCTTTGTATTGAATTTGTTTTTCAATTCTCACACAAATTGTCGGCACTTTTGTTACTGAAAATGAATCGCAAATATTATTGCAATGAATTAACCATTGATTGAATCGAGAGATCCATTACTACTATATCTAACTCTGGTTTCCGTTCAACAGTTTTTCCTCTCTCTATCTCTCGCTATGACTAACGGCCTGACCATACGATTAGATGATTATCTCATATGAATATAACTATTCTGTTAATAATAGAGTGAATTAAATCCATTTTTACTGCAAATGAATAGCAATTTCCTCAACACTTAATTTGAATAATAATTGAAAATAATTTCTTTTTATTCGTTGAAATACATTTTCATTTGAGTAAATAAATTAAAAAATCTAACGACAAATGGTTTTAATTATAATATATTTATCACAAGAATTGAATAAAAATGTAATCAAATATTTCTATAATTTTTTTCAGTATTAAATCACAAACAAATGATTGAATTATGAATTCATAATTCAATAGTTTTTTGATTCGTTGCAAACAAAGGATATGTTTGTTATTTGACGTGAATTTTCAATTAACAGAAATCATTGAATTTAATGATTCAGTAATAAAATGATCCGACAAACAATTGAACTGAACTTTAAGTTAAACGAATATATTATTCATTTGATTAATAAATTGTTTAATAAATTCTAAACAAAACTTCTCTTTTTTTGTGATTAGTTTTTAACTCAAATGAAAATTTTATTTTATTTTATTTTATATTTTGTTTCATATCTTTTGTGATTTGTTTTTCATTTCAATACAACTGATATTCTGATGAATAATTGTTTATTAATTCAAATGAATTACAATTTTCCAACTCTTTTATAATACACTGACTTCTGAATTGACTTTTTCTTTGTCTTTAATACAAACCTTTTCCTAAGAATTACTGACTAAATGTTAGCCAAAAGAAGTGAAACCAAAAATTATTTTAATGAAAATGAATGGGATTTTGATTGAATAGTTATGAGAAGATAAACGACGAGAAAGTAGTCATTCCTTTCCCTATTCTAATGATTACAAAAGAATAACATTTAACTTATCTAAAAATCATCCTAATCACTTTTCATTAAGCAAAATAAGCAGGATCACATTGTTTATTGTATATAGTCCAATATGAGCATCAAAATGAGCTTGCTCATCTCTAGGTTACCCCTTTTGACATCATTGCTATTTGATTGTGGAATTAATTATGTAATAAAAAGTAGGAAAGCATTGATGAGAATCACTATAAGATAAATGACTATAATTATGAAATATCAGTACATTTGAAAAGAAATGTCTTTTTATGAGACAAAATAGTTTTTGTGAGACAAAAGGCAAGCAAACCTTGAAATATATGATAAGAGACAACAATAATGAGAAAATTATTAAAACAATTAAAATATAATAAACTAATTGTCTAATGATTTAATGGATTTATTATTTAGTATTCATTTTTCATATGAAAAGCGAATACTTTTCTCATTCTTATTGTAATATTAGTGACAAATAATGGACTATAAAAATGGACTAAACCTGATATTAAAGGCCAGAACTTAATTAAACAGTCATTTCTCTCATTCTTATGACTTTGGCTTTTGTTTAGATTCAATTCTATGTCAGAAGTTATGGATTTGCGCTCAGAATTGTTATGCAAATAATGTTATTAATTGTGAATTTAATCGCTTTTTCTCTTAAGAGATATGAAATCTTCAGAAATTTTGTTAATTAACTCTCTTTTGATTCTTAATTAACTGAATTTCAAATATCTTCAGTACATAAATAGTAAACCAAGGTTATTATTAAATGACCAAGGTAGCAATTAGCAAAATATAAGAAAATATTCTTGCTAATCCATTGGTTCAATTATTAAAAATATTAAAATTATTAAAATTAATTTTATTATAAATTTTATTAGTATTAAAAAACTATTAGAAATAATCTAAATAGAGTATTCTGTAAAACAAATGAGCTTGGCAATAGACCAATTGACTTTATATCATTTAAATTTAATTGTAAAGGTATATTGAATTGTTCTAGGTGAAAGTCTGGTTTCAAAACAGGAGAACTAAACATAAACGACAAAAGGATGAAAACGGAGAACCGGTTGAAGACAGCGAAGAGGAAGAGGAGGACGAAGAGGAGGAACACGAGTCCAGACGAAAGGAAAGAAATAACCAAAACAATAATGTCGTCAATGGAAACTGAAACTGAGAAAGCAACTATTTTTCAAAACAAACTAATCTATTGTAATGTAACTTTATTGATCAAGATAATTGAACTGCTTAATATTCGATAGTAATAATCTGTGTATAGAATAATTATAAATGTATCATGGAAATTTTTGCTCTACTTCTATATCTCTCTCTTTTCTCCTTTCTCAATTACACATGAATAATAAATCACATATAATTACCCTAGTCTATTTTATGCATTCTTCTTGGATATGTGAAAAAATGGTGAGTTAGAGAAGAGGGACTCTAACTATACATCTATTTGTATAACAAATTTCAATGACTACTAATAAAAGTGGACTAACGTTTTCGCACAACACAAGAGTCAGTGACAGAGAAAAGAGTAACTTATTTTGTCGTTTATTTGTCTGCCCCTAACGACAACCACAAAAGGAAAGGTCTATTTCGACAGTTACACAAAACAGGGCTATAGTATTGATTGTTGTGTGCAACTGTTCAGTGAATGTGTCGGAACAGTTCATCGTATTCTCATTTAAGTCATTTGAAAAGTCTATTTGAAAATAAAAGAAAATATATTTTTGACCGAAATATTCAATACATGAATACATGAATAATAAATATATAGAAAGACGTGGAGAACAACAATGAGAGCAACACTATAGCTATGGATCATATCCAGTGCCCGTTTCCCAAAGAATGGGAACTCCATTATAGTCTAAAATGCGAATAATTCAGACATTAGACTGTAATCTATGGACTGATTGACTCTTGCAATGTCTGTGCTCTTGCAATGACTCCACTAAACATACAAATTCATTGTCAGCATTAGTTTAGACGTCAGACCAACACAATTGACTTCTCGATGACAGATGAATGACTACTGTCGCACAGAATAGGCCACTCAAAACAGGAGCACTGGTCTCAACGTCTGTCATAAGAGTTTCTCTCCTTTTTTTTTGTGCCATATTTTTACTTCAATAATAGTACTAATCATATA
This sequence comes from Galumna obvia, assembly GCA_034695785.1. Classification (NCBI taxonomy): domain Eukaryota; kingdom Metazoa; phylum Arthropoda; class Arachnida; order Sarcoptiformes; family Galumnidae; genus Galumna; species Galumna obvia. Next base: position 5,811 of record JAQFZM010001596.1, on the reverse strand, counting down.
TGAATTGAGCAAGTTCATATAATAGAGTTTCGATCGATTTTCTCATGAATACTATTATTACCATGCTAATATTCAAGTGTATTCTGTGGCCATTGTGTTAAGACAGATGGAGAAGAAAATCTAGAATATTTGGCTCCTAAATTAACCATGTTTATTCTTTTTCTCAAGACACGTTTTTAATTTATTTAATTTTAAATTTAGAAATCAATTTATTTTCATTTTTGTTTTGTTTTAGTTTTTTGTTTTGTGTGTTGTATTCGAGAGAACAGAATAAAATGTTAAACAAAAGTCATTTCAAGCGATTAGTTATATATTTGATAAAAATCTGACATTAATTTCATATTATTTTTTGTTTCAAAACTTATTTAAACACATTTTTGACCCTAAATTTCAAGTAAATAAACTGTGAAGAAGTCATTTTTTACGTAAACATGCTCATTTGAATAGAAATTGAAATTTTACGTTGTTCTAAGCTATGAACTTTAAATGACTAATCTCTCTCACACTCTTAAAATTTAGCAAGAACAAAATAGATTAATTATTTTTCTTGCAAGAGTTTTATCGCAATATCTCACAACTCATAGGAAAAGAGTCATAGGTTTAGCCATAGCTAAGGTGTGGTAATGTATGTGTAAAAGAGTAATAGAATTCTGGTCAAACGATTACCAAAAACACATAGAATTAAGTCATTCATCAAATGCTTAAATCATTTACTCATTCATTGAAATAAATTTCTGTTAAAAAGTGTTTCTTTTTCTATAAATTTAATGAAAAATGAAATAACAAACAAATTAATGTTTTGATGGTTTGGTTCCGGAACGGACTGATATGGCTTTTGTTTTTTAATGGGGATGTGCTCTCCTCTATGCTTAATCAAATAGGATGGGCAAGGTAAGTTTGTTTGTTTAAACATTTTATTTATGGTTTTTAACGAAAATTTTTTAGTTTTAAATTTTAGTTAAATTAGATTTTTCTATATTTAACTAAATATTCAGCGGAAAAGTCTTATTCTGTGCTCTTATATTAGAATAATTTGTTTGGATTAAATAAAATTATAGTAATTTCAGCACAAAATCTCAGATAATAAGTGTTTAAACGAATATTTGAATATATTTTACTTAAAAAACCTGAATATTAGTTAAAATTTTAATTTTTCTAAACATCGATAAAATCATTTAATTGAAAGTAAAAAATAAAAAGAAATTTCAATAAAAAAAGTCAACAAAAAATTCACTTATTGCTAGTTTAAAATATTATAACAACAAGAAAAAATATATTCCCTATTCATTTAAAGTACATATTTGTGAAAAAAATTGCTGCAATGAAATTTAACTAGGAAATATTTATCTATTTTGTCGTTTCCCTACAAAAATGCCTGAAATTCTTGATATTTACATATAAGTCGTTAATTATATGTTTTGACCTCAAATGAATCCATTGTCGGCCACACAGACATCCATAACCAGTGGAGTGAACTGCAGGCGCTTTCACACCATAGGTTAAGACCACTGGACTGCCAGTGATTACAATAGCAGTACTTAGAGTTATAGTTTTGAACACAAAATATGAGTTCATTTTTGTTGTGTTTCTCTAATTCTGTGCTCATTATTTCTGGCTTTCATTCAAAGAGACATTTGCCGAGAAAATAGCTATGACTGCAATGGATAGCACAGGGTATTATAGGAGCGGCCATTCCAATAGTTTTATGAACACCACAGGAGTCGATAGCCATCCAATAGAGAGAAAACACATAACTATTTAAACAGTTTTCTTAAAAGACTTATTTGAATAGTATTTTATGTTTCCGTTTGAAAAATAATGACTAAATGCGTGACTCTTTAGCTCAGAATAAATACCATTTTATTTACCTCTACAGTCATTCCATAGTTTATTGAGAGAGTATAGTGCGAGAGAGAGAGAGAGAGAGAGAGAGAGAGAGAGATGGAGAGGGAATTCCAGGTATAAATAATTTGATTTTCTATTTAGTGATTCATTTTGAATGCACTTAAATAAGCGAAATATCGTTATTTAAAAGTGAAAAATTAAACATCACTTCTAATCAAACATTTTTTTCACTACTGACTTGTGATAAGAGCCGTAAGAGAGCACAGAATATATTTCTCGTTTTTGAGGTGCGGTTCACTATTCTTGCTATGAGACGGTCTATCTCTCACTCTATCTGTTTAACGATAAGAAGTCTTTTCTAATCAGTTAAAAGAAATTCATTCAATCATTAGTTTTGAGTTAATACTAGCGATCATTTTATATTCAACTATTATTAATTATACAGGAACAAATTTCTTTAAAGTGTTTAAATGTTCTTAGCTCTTTTTCAAATTTATTCTATTTATTATTTAATTCAAAGTTAAGTTTGAATTTTTTGGTGATTTTCTGTATTAATAATTCAAATTTTGAATTAGTTAATTGCCTTATTTAAATGAGCTTGATTACTTATCGATATAGTACTCACACCTCTATCAATGAATTCATAGTTTTGACTCTTGAGTTTTGTGATATTAATACCAAGAGCTAATAAATTCAATTGGATATAATGATTATTAATGGGTTATATTTTATGAACAGTTGTTTTCAATAATATCTCAATAAAAGATGAGCAAGTAACAAATAATCTTCTAAACTAATAGAATTTATTGTCATTTCATTGAATAATCATTTTTTTACACTTTTAAAGACATTATTTATATTAAATCCTTTTGTCAGTACTTTTCCTTTATCGTGAATTGACCATGATATGTAGAATAGGAAAGGTGAAATATCTAGTATATAAATAATTATTAAAGAGTATAATTTTTAAATGAACTTGGAAATAGTTTTTAATAGTGAAAAGGACACCAAATGAGTATTTTTTCAAATAATACTTATTTTTATTTAAATGAAAAAATGTTTAGTGTTTTAAAAATCATTAATAATTTTTATTTATTTCGTGTTTTAATAAAATATTAAATGTTTTTTGTAATCATTTGCTAAATATTTCATAATTTTAGTGAAAGTTTGTGTAGTTTTGAAGTCAATGTTGATGTAGTGGTGAAGTAGTGGTCAAACCTTCAGTACTTTCTCATCAGAATATGATTTTGGTTCAAATGAAAGGGAATTATGAAATGAAAGGCAACAAAAGGTAAGACCAATAGTTTACCGACTCTTCAATGGTGTCGATCAGTGTCTTTAGAAGTAAATATTTACAGTCAAACGTCTTGTTCTGATCGAAAGGGAGAGCCATAGGTTTGCCTAAAATTAAGACCAGTGATAATGGGATAAATTACAAGCGCTAGTCTTACCAGTGATTGTATTCTTGGTTATTCCTTTCTTAAAGTAAAATATTGTTATAACGTTAACCCAAATATAATAACAATAATAATAATAATCCGTTCGTTCACTGCTTTTGAAGTGAAATACAATTCGAGCCTTCAATCAAACATTCAGTTATTTTAGTGAAAGAGAAGAATAGGTCCTAAAGAGTGGCCACTCATACGAATTGGTTGGCATTCGAGCACATATTAGAGCCTAAATTTGCATGTATTACTTGGGATGGGTATATGCTGTAGGGCCGGCCCCTATCCATATCCTATCGACAGCCGAACTCCAGCTGTGCTTTTGTTGACAGAACAATAACTTCTTTTGGTTTTTCATTCTGTCCTTTGGCTGTATTTGTGCTTAACTCTAGTCTAGTATTTTTCTCGCTTTTTGTTTGAACAGTGTTTTTGAAATTAGAATTTTTGCCCCAAAAGGGAACCAAAAAAGTATTTCACAGAAACGGTGATACCCTTCCACTTGACTCAAGTGATTGACGTCTGACAGCAAATGTCGTTTTATGTCTATAATTGACAGATGATATGTTTATCTATTCTGACCATGCTTACTTTTATGTTATTTGTTTACTTGCATATTTAATTATATGAATGAATCTCGTTTTAAAAAATGAACAAGGCCATTGACCAACATTAAAATAAAGAATTAATTTATTAAAGAAAATTTCCATTAATATAGGAAATTTACTCAAGCAAGTTTTGTAAATTTAAAATAATAAATTAACATGCCTAGCAAATTAGTCATGCGAATATTTCATGCAGTTTGTTTTTGTCAAATTTAAGCTAGGTAAATTTTTCAAATATTTTGAAAAGTTTGTAGTCTAATGAGGGTTCTGGAATACTCCCCCTATTAACCATCCTTGGTCAAAATAGTCTCTTGAATAAATGAAATGATCATCATTTGATTTTCCATTTGAAACTTGCTTGATATAAGTAAGGTTTTTTGGCAAATATTCTTGCCCAATTTGTCTAATTTCATATTTATTATTATATTCTAGGCTTAAATTAAGGATAAATTTCATTCTCTTATTATTCTTGGCTTTAGTTATCATTGAATTCAAAATAAACTTTCCAAGATGAATACCTTGGTCATTCATTTGATTTAAAGAGAAAATATTTTTAGCCTCAATTATTCTAAGGTTAGGACAAGTGCTGATCAAACTGCACAAACCATTTTCTATAGTTTCAATTAATGAGCAAGGCATATTTGATTGATCACTGATTTTAATGGATAACTTTTCCAAAGTATTAATGTTTTCAAAGTTATGGAACAACTTTTTTGTTATATTCTTAGCTGTCATTAAACTGAACTCAATTGATCTCACATTTGGCAAATATAGAGATCTATTACTGAAGAAGAGTTCAATCAAATTAAATCCAATGATAGACAAATGTCTCAATGATTTACAATCACTTAAATGACTGATTCCTAATTCTTTAATACTTTTTCTTTGGATTAGTTTCTGATTGAGAGTCAGTTTTGTTAGACTTTTGAATTGACACAAACTTTTGAACAGTTCTTCACTTATTTGAACCCTTTTTGATGATATCATCAAACGGTTAAGACATTTCAATTCTTTCGCAATGATATCAATATTTTTGACCCATTCTTCAGCACTGGTATCACTCGAGTTATCTTTAATTTCGAGACAATTCAAAGAAGTAATCCTTGAGATGTTTTTCAAAACTGGAGGTAAATGAATACCATTTCCCCGAAGAGTCAGAGATTTTAATGTTTTTGAATACTTCTCTCCAAGAGTTTCAAAGTATTGTTCATCTGATGGCCCGAACTCTACATAAACTTCACTAACTTTTGGCAAAAAGTTTGGTCTTCGATCAACGATAGCCGGAAAGACATTGCAATGAATTACCTCTAGTTTTGAACACAAATTAAGAAATGTTTTCATAGAATCAAAACTAATGGTAAAGAAATCGCAACGAAAACTCTTTAGAGTTTTACCCAATTTTTCTCCCAATTTATGCAAATTGTTGTCAAACGGATCAACACTTAATAACTCTAATTCAAGATCTTCGAGTTGAGGACATTCCTCACCAATAATTTGCAAGACCTGATCATCACAGGAACAACCAAGGATCTTTAATTTTCTAATTGATGGACATATTTTTAGCACTGATTTGAATGAATTCTTCCTCAGAACTGTTACTTTGTTTGGAATATTATCTTCTTCTGATTCTATGATTAATTGGTTCAGTGAATCGCAAGACTTGATACCATTCTTCCGTTTATTGCCATCAATAATGAGAAGAGTCTGTCTCTTATATAAACAGCGCTTCCATTGACGGCAAACCGATTGGTATTTGAATTTCTCTTCAAAACTCAAATAACATAAAATGTCTTCAATTAAGTCATCACAGAATCGATTCATTGAAACCATAATTTAAAATAATTTTTCAATTAATTCAAATTCAAAATAAATTCTTTAACTCTTATCTTATGAAAAGACAATTTACTCAATGAGTGAAC